>CM040795.1:50595383-50627883 GCA_022829025.1 Squalius cephalus | reverse complement strand
AAAGTCAAACGCCATTTACAAAAACATTAAAATAAAAGGTAAAACATCGATGCCAGACGATTTAGAAGTTGGAGGAGAAAATGAGATTGAGTTTTTCTCCCTACACTACATTAATGAGCCGGAACACACGTGACCTTTCAACATGATTACGTAATGTGTGTCGCATCACAGCGAGTGTTAGACCAGCATTAGTGGATAAAAGTATATAAATGTGTATTTTGTTCTAGAATGTCGGCTGGTGTGTCTAGATGAGACTCTTATTCCTCGGCTGGATCGAGTCGAGACTTTGAAGCTGCACTGAAACTCACATTTGGACCTTCGACCCGTTGGACCCCATTGAAGACACTATATGGAGGAAATGAGGGATGTTTTCCTCAAAAACCTTCATTTATTTTCCGACAGAAGAAAGAAAGACGTGAACATCTTGGATGACGAGGGGAGAGTAAATAATCAGGATATTTTAATTCTGAAGTGAACGACTCCTTTAAACACTCACGTCTGCAGCAGAATGAGCTTTATTCACAAGTGTGTTTGTCCTCAGGCGCGGTGCTGATTTTCCTGCCCGGCTACGATGAGATCGTGTCTCTGAGAGATCGCATCGTCTTTGATGATAAAAGGTTCACAGATCACCAGCAAAGGTGTGTGAGTGTTTGTGGTGTGTGTTTCCTTCCTGTTCTAAAGCAGTATTCAGCCGGAAATAATGCAGGGACTTGATTTTGTCCAGGGTGTTTTCCATTGAAAATTGCTTCCGCCATAAATAAAGATAATTGCGAGTTTATATCTTACTATTCGAAGTCAGTGAAAATGTCAGAATTGTGAGACATAAACTTGGAATTGCTGGAAATTGAACTTGGAATTATGAGATATAAACTTGGAATTGCTTAAAATAAAATCTAAATTTTGAAGATATAAATTAGAATTGTGGGAAATAAAGTCAGAATTGCGGAAATTGAACTCGGAATTATGAGATATAAACTTGGAATTGTGAGATATAAACTCGGAATTGCTGGAAATTAAGTCAGAATTGCGGGAAATAAAATCAGAATTGCGAGATATGAATTGCGGGAAATTAACTCGGAATTGCGGGAAATTAACTCAGAATTGTGAGATATAAACTTGTAATTGTGGGAAGTAAAGTCGGAATTGCGGGAAATTAACTCAGAATTGTTGAAGTATAAACTCGGAATTGCGTAAAATAAAATCAAAATTGTGAGATATAAACTCGGAATTGCCAGAAATTAAGTCAGTATTGCGGGAAATAAAATCAGTCAGAATTGTGAGATATAAACTCGGAATTGCGTAAAATAAAATCTAAATTGTGAGATATATATTGGAATTGTGTGAAATAAAGTCAGAATTGCAGGAATTGAACTCAGAATTGCGGGAAATAAAATCAGAATTGTGAGATATAAACTTGGAATTGTGGGAAATAAAGTTGGAATTGCGGGAAATTAACTTGGAATTGTTGAGGTATAAACTCGGAATTGTGTAAAATAAAATAAAAATTGTGAGATATAAACTCGAAGTTGCCGGAAATTAAGTCAGTATTGTGGGAAATAAAATCAGTCAGAATTGTAAGATATAAATGTGTAATTGCCGGAAATAAAGTCAGAATTAAGAGAGATAAACTCGGAATTGCGGGAAATGAACTGGGAATTGTGAGGTACAAACTCGGAATTGTGGGAAATTAACTCGGAATTGTGGGAAATAAAGTCAGAATTGCGAGATATAAACGTTGAATTCTGAGAAAAATGTCTGAATTATAAGATAATTCACAATTACCTTTTAATTTTTTTATTCCGTGGCGGAAACGAGCTTCCAGTCTTTTCAGTGTTACCAAGCTTAATGTCTACATCTGTGATTGAGTATTGATTGTGAGGAACTGTCGGCCTTCAGGTTTCAGGTGTTCATCCTTCACTCCAGCATGCAGACGTCAGACCAGAAGAAGGTTTTGAGGAACACTCCCAAAGGGGTTCGCAAGATCGTGCGTATATCTTCCTCTCATATCTATAAACTTCACACACACACTCTTTACATGCGAACGTCTCACACACACTCCTCTCAATCCACAGATTCTCTCGACCAACATCGCAGAGACCAGCATTACGGTCAACGATGTCGTTTTTGTCATCGACTCCGGCAAAGTTAAAGAGGTTTGGTTGTTTTTCTCCTGCTGATATAGTAGTGTAGTATGATCAAATATTTTGTGAACATATTTTTGTAAATTATCTTCTTATTTGCTTCAGTTCTGTTTTACTGGACTGGACCCTTGTCCTTCCCGCACACTTTGTAACACATCTTTCCTTTTGGGTCAAAATGACCCGAAGCCCTAAATTTATACTTTAATTTTTAATTTATTTTTTGTCCAGAAAGCTTTTTTATTTTATTTTATTTTATTTTATTTTATTTTATAATATTTTTTCTATTTTTTAATGATTTTTTTTGTTATTTTTTATTTTATTTACCTTTAAATTACTAGATTTGATCAATAAATAAATAAATAAGTAGTAATTTAAGCACATTCCTCACATTTAAATTCAAAATAACTGCATTTTGAGGTTTTTCTGTGTGAACTGAAGCATTCCTCCATTCCATTCATTCCTAAGGGGGTCAAATTGATCCGAGAGACGGATTTGTTACTTTTTAAAATTTCAACCACAAAACTCCTCGAATCCATTGATGAACTCAATTTTAAAAAATTTTACAATTATTTTTTTCTGTTACAGAAAACCTACGACGCAATGAATAACGTGACGATGCTGAAGATGGTGTGGATCTCGAAGGCCAGCGCTCTGCAGAGGAAGGGCAGGTGTGTGTGTGTGTGTGGGTGTGATTGTGATTGTGTGTGCGAGTGTGAGTGTGTGTGTGTGTGTGTGTGTGTGTGTGTGTGTGTGAGTGTGTGTCTGATCGTGTGCTTGTTTGTTGTTTAGAGCGGGACGCTGCAGACCGGGGATCTGCTTCCATCTCTTCAGCCGCCTCAGGTTCAACAACATGCTGGAACATCAGATTCCACAGCTACTGCGCATGCCTCTACAGGTGTACACACACACACACACACACACACACACACACACACACACACGTCAGTAATTACAGGCTCACTTCCTGCTCGAACCTTCGTAGGTTGGTAATTCATTTGCATAATGCCAGTTTTTGGACTTCAATCCCACGCCATCGTTACTGTTCGTATCACTGTGTGATCAAGAGCTGAGATTCAGATATGATAATGAGCGTTTGGTGTCTGACCAATCAGAGCAGAGCAGCTCTCAGAGAGGCGGGGTTTAGAGAGACTGAAGCGTTTCAGACACTGAGAGGAAAGAGCTGACGCTGCAGTGGAGATCATGAGGACGTTACAGTGTTCTTGATCTTAGATGCGTGTGAACCTGTTGTAGGAGACTCTAAACAACATTAGCAGCCTTTAAAATAGCACAATAGAGGCACTTGCTAAACATAAATGTGAAACATTTTATTATTATATAATTACATATATTAATAATAAAAAAAGTTAAATAATCAAATATTATTAGTTTGTAAATATATTTAGTAAATGATCTTATTCCCCAATCTTATGATATTTTTCTTGTATTGTTCTGATGTGATGTGACTGATGTTTGTGCACATGACAAACAAACTTGAAACTGAAAGGGTCTGATAGGGTAGAACAGTCAAACTGTACTGCACTGCTGTCACGTGGACATCATATCGCATGTTTTAAGCAAGTCCAGTTATCATCACACAAATAAATACAGGCGTCTTGTATGTTAATCCAGATTGGTGTAAAATGTCTCAACTTTTGACATTCTGAGTCAAAAGAAAATCATCATTAGAAGGTCAAGTTGATTGTATTGCATTGTGGGATCCAGTACATAACTTAGTTTGCTTGTATATAGCTCTTTATACAATACACTAGGGCTGCACTATTAATCGCAATTTGTCAGTGAAGCGGCTGATCGGTAGTAAATGTTCCACACACACACACACACACACACACACACACACAAGTACACACACACACACACACACACGCTGCACATAACTAATAATCACAGCCTTTACCATTTCAAAATCGCGATAGGCCAACTCGGTTTAAGTGCGATTCCATGTAAATTGTGATTAATCGTGCAGCCCTTGTTTCAAAGCATGACAAAAAATAACTGTGTGTGTGTGTTCCTCAGGAACTGTGTCTGCACACTAAGCTCCTGGCTCCCGTCTCCTGCCCGATCGCTGAGTTCCTCTCGAGAGCACCTGAGCCGCCGCACCTGCACACGGTCAAACACGCCGTGCAGATGCTCAAGGTCACACACCTCACACGCAAACATCACAGTACAGTCATAATCAGATCGGCGCTTCAGAAGAGCCTTCATGTGAAAACAGAAAACAGACCGATCTGAATAGGTGCAGATGAATAATCTGATGGGTCATTTTGAACAAAATAATAAAATAAAAAGCTTTTTTTTAAAAGCAAAAACTCAATTCATTTTTATTTATTTCTCCAGAAAACAAGATATAATTTCTTATGTCATTTTACTCATCTAGTAAATGCATCTTGATTTGAGAATTTGTAGATATTTGGACTGGAAACAAGACAAAAATACTGAGTAAAAAAAGCATGTTCTGCAGTGTAATTGAAACCCCTGCTCTCTGACTCCTCCATGCAGACCATCGATGCCATGGACCCCTGGGAGAACCTGACGGAGCTGGGCTTTCACCTGGCCGACCTGCCCGTGGAGCCTCACCTGGGGAAGATGGTCCTGTGTGCGGTGGTTCTGAAGTGTCTGGACCCGATCCTCACCATCGCCTGTACGCTGGCCCACCGAGACCCGTTCGTTCTGCCGTCTCAGGCCGCTCAGAAGCGCGGAGCCATGCTGTGCCGGAAACGCTTCACCGCAAACACCTTCAGCGACCACATGGCCCTGCTCCGGGCCTTTCAGGTCAGAAATGTTACTGTAATAACCACAGGTCAGAAATGTTACTGTAATAACCACAGGTCAGAAATATTACTGTAATAACCACAGGTCAGAAATATTACTGTAATAACTACAGTCAGCGACCACATGGCCCTGCTCCGGACCTTTCAGGTCAGAAATATTACTATAATAACCACAGGTCAGAAATATTACTGTAATAACCACAGGTCAGAAATGTTACTGTAATAACCACTGGTCAGAAATGTTACTGTAATAACCACAGGTCAGAAATATTACTGTAATAACTACTGTCAGCGACCACATAGCCCTGCTCCGGACCTTTCAGGTCAGAAATATTACTGTAATAACCACAGGTCAGAAATGTTACTGTAATAACCACAGGTCAGAAATGTTACTGTAATAACCACAGGTCAGAAATATTACTGTAATAACCACAGGTCAGAAATATTACTGTAATAACTACAGTCAGCGACCACATAGCCCTGCTCCGGACCTTTCAGGTCAGAAATATTACTATAATAACCACAGGTCAGAAATATTACTGTAATAACCACAGGTCAGAAATGTTACTGTAATAACCACAGGTCAGAAATGTTACTGTAATAACCACAGGTCAGAAATATTACTATAATAACCACTAGGGCTGGGCGATATGGAGCAAAAAATATATCTCGATATATTTTGCTATATCTCGATATACGATATATATCTCGATATCTTTACAGGAAAAATAACCCCCCAAAAACTACTGCAAAAACAAATATGCCAAATACTACAAAGTCTTTTTTTTATTGAAGTGCAAATAGGTAGGCAGTTCATGTATGAACAAAGTGTTTCTGCTACATTTAAAAAAAAAAAAAAAATCCCTGTATACAAAAATAATAATTTAACTGTAAAATAAAGGAAGAAATAATACATATTGCACTATTTTTAATAAACCTGTATATAAATATCATTACTAATTTTGGCAAATAAATTTAAAAAATGCCATATATCCCCCAAAAACTGCACAACTGTAGAGTAAAACATTAATTTAAAAAAAAGTTATAAAAATGCGTCTAAAAACTGACATGATTGTTACAAAATCACACTGTCTTAGGCCTCTGGAGAACTCAGAACAACTGCTAGCATAAAGTTTAAGGTAAAAATAACTGCCATTAAATTACAGTATCTTACTACTATGCAATTAGATAAACTGTTCATTAATTACATCACTTTACCTCTGTCTTTATCCTCTTCTCTTCTTTTTGGCACTGTATCTATAGCAGAATAGGTAGGCTAACGCTAATTTATAATGTGTCATGTAAATTCGGCCATCCGTCACAATCAGGAAACTTTCACCGTGTCTAGACCTGGCGCGAGCTGCCAGGCCCGTTTCTACAGGGGAGCATGTTAAGTGTGAGTGATGTAAACTAAGCACTTGTAAATTAAGCGCCCTCAAACAAAAGCAATGCGGCGAGAGGCGACGCTACACAAAAAATTACCAACATCAACTGATCGCGCGCGCGCTGTTTCGGACGCACTTCAAGCACTCGCTGGGCGGGGAAAGATTGATGTGACTTGGTTGAATGAGACAACACGCGAGGGGAGGGGGAACAAAAGCAAGCAGGCGGAGGACGGCAACGGCGAGCACAGCACATAGAAGGCAAACAAGCAAAGCGGCGAAATCAGAATTAAATATAAACAATATATCGATATATACGATATGTCAAAATCCATATCGAGTTTAAAAAATATCTCGATATATCGTAAATATCGAGATATCGCCCACCCCTAATAACCACAGGACAGAAATATTACTGTAATAACCACAGGTCAGAAATGTTACTGTAATAACCACAGGTCAGAAATATTACTGTAATAACCACAGGTCAGAAATATTACCGTAATAACTACAGTCAGTGACCACATAGCCCTGCTCCGGACCTTTCAGGTCAGAAATGTTACTGTGATAACCACAGGTCAGAAATGTTACTGTAATAACCACAGGTCAGAAATATTACTATAATAACCATAGGTCAGAAATATTACTGTAATAACCACAGGTCAGAAATGTTACTGTAATAACCACAGGTCAGAAATATTACTGTAATAACCACAGGTCAGAAATATTACCGTAATAACTACAGTCAGTGACCACATGGCCCTGCTCCGGGCCTTTCAGGTCAGAAATGTTACTGTGATAACCACAGGTCAGAAATGTTACTGTAATAACCACAGGTCAGAAATATTACTGTAATAACCACAGGTCAGAAATGTTACTGTAATAACCACAGGTCAGAAATATTACTGTAATAACCACAGGTCAGAAATATTATTGTAATAACCACAGGTCAGAAATGTTACTGTAATAACCACAGGTCAGAAATATTACTGTAATAACCACAGGTCAGAAATGTTACTGTAATAACCACAGGTCAGAAATGTTACTGTAATAACCACAGGTCAGAAATATTACTGTAATAACTACTGTCAGCGACCACATAGCCCTGCTCCGGACATTTCAGGTCAGAAATATTACTGTAATAACCACAGGTCAGAAATATTACCGTAATAACCACAGGTCAGAAATGTTACTGTAATAACCACAGGTCAGAAATGTTACTGTAATAACCACAGGTCAGAAATGTTACTGTAATAACCACTGGTCAGAAATATTACTGTAATAACCACAGGTCAGAAATATTACTGAAATATTACTGTAATAACCACAGGTCAGAAATGTTACTGTAATAACCACTGGTCAGAAATATTACTGTAATAACCACAGGTCAGAAATGTTACTGTAATAACCACAGGTCAGAAATGTTACTGTAATAACCACAGGTCAGAAATATTACTGTAATAACCACGGGTCAGAAATGTTACTGTAATAACCACGGGTCAGAAATGTTACTGTAATAACCACGGGTCAGAAATATTACTGTAATAACCAAGGGTCAGAAATATTACTGTAATAACCAAGGGTCAGAAATATTACTGTAATAACCACAGGTCAGAAATGTTACTGTAATAACCACAGGTCAGAAATGTTACTGTAATAACCACAGGTCAGAAATGTTACTGTAATAACCACAGGTCAGAAATGTTACTGTAATAACCACAGGTCAGAAATGTTACTGTAATAACCACAGGTCAGAAATGTTACTGTAATAACCACTGGTCAGAAATATTACTGTAATAACCACAGGTCAGAAATATTACTGTAATAACCACAGGTCAGAAATATTACTGTAATAACCACAGGTCAGAAATGTTACTGTAATAACCACAGGTCAGAAATATTACTGTAATAACCACAGGTCAGAAATATTACTGTAATAACCACAGGTCAGAAATATTACTGTAATAACCACAGGTCAGAAATGTTACTGTAATAACCACTGGTCAGAAATGTTACTGTAATAACCACAGGTCAGAAATATTACTGTAATAACCACAGGTCAGAAATATTACTGTAATAACCACAGGTCAGAAATGTTACTGTAATAACCACTGGTCAGAAATATTACTGTAATAACTACAGTCACATGGCCTTGCTCTGGGCCTTTCAGTTCAGAAATATTACTGTGATATATATATATATATATTTAAATCTCTATATAGTTGTTATTTTAGTATCATTCATGTACTGTTATAGTTTTTATTCATGATGTTTTATCCAATTGTTGTTGTTGTCTTTAGGCGTGGCAGAAAGCTCGCAGTGACGGCTGGGAAAGAGCGTTCTGTGAGAAGAACTTCCTCTCTCAGGCCACGATGGAGATCATCGTCGGGATGCGGACTCAGCTTCTGGGACAGCTCCGAGCCACAGGTCAAAGTTCACAACCGCATCTTTTACAGTAACAGTTCAGACAGTCTGTCAGTAAGAGCTCCGAGCCACAGGTCAAAGTTCACAACCGCATCTTTTACAGTAACAGTTCAGACAGTCTGTCAGTAAGAGCTCCGAGCCACAGGTCAAAGTTCACAAACGCGTCTTTTACAGTAACAGGTCAGACAGTCTGTCAGTAAGAGCTCCGAGCCACAGGTCAAAGTTCACAACCGCATCTTTTACAGTAACAGTTCAGACAGTCTGTCAGTAAGAGCTCAGAGCCACAGGTCAAAGTTAACAACCGCATCTTTTACAGTAACAGGTCAGACAGTCTGTCAGTAAGAGCTCAGAGCCACAGGTCAAAGTTCGTAACCGCATCTTTTACAGTAACAGGTCAGACAGTCTGTCAGTAAGAGCTCCGAGCCACAGGTCAAAGTTCACAACCGCATCTTTTACAGTAACAGGACAGACAGTCTGTCAGTAAGAGCTCAGAGCCACAGGTCAAAGTTAACAACCGCATCTTTTACAGTAACAGGTCAGACAGTCTGTCAGTAAGAGCTCAGAGCCACAGGTCAAAGTTCACAACCGCATCTTTTACAGCGAGTCTCCAGTAGGCTGACTACGATAGTCGATGTTGACACCGTCTTACATCACTTGCCCACTGCGGCACAGCCCCCCCCCCCCCCCCCCCCACCACCACCATTGATTTATTTTATTTTTTTATAAAATCATTTAGTTCAGTTAGAGATCAGTCACTACAAGTAAAAACTGAACGTGTCAGCTTAATAAAGCTTGAGCTGAACGAGAGTCGCAGCACAGATCAGCAGCAGGAGTCAGAGTGAGGAGCTGACTGACAAGATGGAGTAATATTTGGTGTCAAACTGAAATGTAAAAGCGCCTATTTAAGCAAATTTATCATTGTACTGTTTTGTTGTTGTGTTTTTCATTAAGAATAATAGGCTAATGAGCTCACGATTCAAGCAATCCGCCCCCCGAATTGGCGCTAATTTGAAAGCGAAACTAAAATGCGCACGGGCATTCATAACGGAGCGTGTCAACGGGAGCAGAGCGAGCTTTTTTCCATAGGAATCAACTGAAAACGCTCGCTCTGCTCCACACCATTATGAATGCCCGTGCGGACGCGCGCATTTAACTTTCGTCTTCAAATTAGCGAACAAGACAGAAATACTGAGTAAGAAAAGCATTTTTTGTCTGTCATCAGTAAGAGTTCTGAGCCGTGAACCGAAACGAAACACTGGTTTGTCTCTGCAGGTTTCGTGCGAGCGAGAGGTGGCGGGGACATCCGGGATGTGAACCAGAACTCGGAGAACTGGGCCGTGGTCAAGGCCGCGCTGGTTTCTGGGATGTATCCCAACCTGATCCATGTGGAGCGGGACAGCATGAGCCTCACGGGCTCCAGAGAGAAGAGGGTCCGCTTTCACCCCACATCTGTCCTGAGCCAGCCGCAGTACAAGAGGGTCAGTGTGGAGAATCTGAGCAAACCCTTATATATATATACACACACTGCCGTTCAAAAGTTTTGGAAATAATAAAAAATATACTGTTATAGTATTTATTAATATTTTTAATTAGTTTTTATTTTTATATTTTATATATTTTTTATCTCTATATAGTTGTTATTTTAGTAACATGCAGATATTGTTGTAGTTTTTGTTAATAATTTGAATTAGTAATCAACTTTTAGTAATTTTGTTGTTTTTGTCATTTTTTTAAATCTCTATATAGTTTATTATTTTAGTATCATTGCTTTTATAGTTTTTATTCATATTTTGAATTAGTTTTTATTTTTCGTTTACAATTTTTTGTTTTTCTTATCTCTGTATAGTTTTTATTTTAGTATCACTCATATTATTATAGTTTTTGTTCATAATTTGAATTAGTTTATTTTTATATTTATCGATTTCATTTTAACTTTTAGTATTTTCTTGTTTTTGTCGTTTTTATTATTTTTAGTTTTTTTTATCTCTATTTAGTTTATTATTTTAGTATCATTCAAGTTACAGGTGAAAGTACATAAGTTCGGTAAGATTTTTAATGTTTTTAAAAGATTAGTAATATTGTGAAATATTATTATAATGTAAATCATCTGTTTTCTATGTGAATATATAGTAAAGTGTAATTTATTCCTGTGATCAAAGCTGAATTTTCAGCATCATTACTCCAGTCTTCAGTGTCACATGATCCTTCAGAAATCATTCTAATATGATTCACACTGATATCACTGTTTTCAACACTGATAATAATCATAAATGTTTCTTGATCATCAGATCATCATATTAGAGTGATTTCTGAAGGATCATGTGACACTGAAGACTGGAGTAATGATGCTGAACATTCAGCTTTGATCACAGGAATAAATTACACTTTACTGTATATTCACATAGAAAACAGTTATTTTAAATTGTAATAATATTTCACAATATTACTGTTTTTTTTTTCTATTTATAATCAAATAAATGCAGACTTGGTGAGCAAAAGAGACTTTTTTTTAAAAAACATAAAAAATCTCACCGATCCCAAACTTTTGAACATAATAGTTATTTTCCTCCACACATTTGTTCCCAGATCCCTCCAGCCAATGGCCAGGCAGCAGCCGTGGAGTCCCTGCCCTGTGATTGGCTGATTTACGACGAGATGACGCGCGCGCACAGGATCGCTAGCGTGAGATGCTGCTCTGTTGTTACGCCCCTGACCGTCGCTATATTCGGAGGATGTGCTAAACTCCCGAGCTCCGCCTTACAGGAGCACAGAGGAGGTGACCAGGACTGAGACAAAACAAGCCATACGTTTTCTCTATAAGTGTACTTAAAGGTGCAGTGTGTGATTTTTAGTCTGTTTTAGCAGCATCTAGTGGTGAGGTTACGAATTGCACCCAGCAGAAGTTACGGTGGCCGACAGGAAGTGATGTCGTCGTCTGAGACAGCAGAGAGTAGCCAGTTAAACAATGTTATTTCGATTATTATTGTCACCTGTTCATCATTGTGTCAGTGTTTTATTCGCTGACTTTAGCTGAAGCTTCTTATCATGAAGAACAACATAGTGACGAAACGCGTTTGTCCGCTCAGGGCCACCGTAGAAACATGTGGATGTAAGCGGACCCGCGGTGTGTGTAGAGAGAAACGCCTCATTCTAAGCTAATAAACACATAACGCTTCATTAAGTAAGCTCTTTATACACCACTGAGAACATAGTTATGTTTATGATATTGCATTTCTGTCAACAGATCCTCCTAAATATTAAAAAAAATCAGAAGAATTACAATTACACAATGCACCTTTAATTCCTTTTTTAACTTTTAATTTTCTTTGCTTTTATTTTGTGATTATTTCAATTCATTTCTGTGTGAAGCACTTTGAATTGCCATAGTGTCTGAACTTGCCTTGCCACCATATCGGTATCGGCCAATATCGGTTCATTTTTAATGTTATCAGTCTGATAAGAAAATTTGTCCGATATATTAAAGCCGATAAATAATGTATTATTTCCTTCAGATGCGCACTGTTCAACATGATGATTATGAATTGCTTGAAATATGATTGAAATCACTTCAAAAAAGGAAAATACAGTTCAAATCGGCTACATTAAAATTATCATGAGGACATTATAATCGTGTGTTTGAGAAGTGGATTTTATTGGTGAAACTTTTGTTTTTGTAATCAGGCTCTTAAAAATTATATGAAAATGTGGATTTAGATTTATCGGCAAATATATCGGTTATCGGCTTTCAAATATCGGAATTATCGGAATAAAGAATTATCGGTTATCGGGCACAATTTTCATATCGGTGCATCCCTAGTACTTCTAAATCTAAAACTATTATAAGTAGGGATGCACCGTTATAAAAATTTTGGCCGATACCGATAATTATTTATATTTGAAAGCCGATAATTATTTATATTTGAAAGCCGATAACCGATATATATATATTGGCTGATAAATCTAAATCCAAATTTTTATATAATTTTTAAGAGCCTGATTACAAAAACAAAAGTCTCACCAGTAAAATCCACGTCTCAAACACACGATTATGATGTCCTCATGATAATGTTATGTAGCCGATATGACAGGCTTGCGCTGCACATGTTGCACTGAACTGCATTTTCCTTTTTTGAAGTGATTCCAATCATATTTCAAGCAATTCATAATCATCATGTTGAACAGTGGCATCTGAAGTGTCTCAGCTGAAGGAAATAATACATTATTTATCAGCTTTAATATATCGGACAGATTTTCTTATCAGACCGATAACATTAAAAGTGAACCGATACCGATATGAGGGGCGATATATCACGCATAACTATCTTCTAAGCTTTAAGTATCTGAGATGTGCTTGTCTCTGCAGTTGAACAGTGATGTGACTGCGTGTGTTTCAGCCGCTGACGGTGTGAACGACAGCAGTGACAGTGAGATGGAGGATCGAGCCGCTGCTCGTCTGGCGCACATCTGCATCGACGAGTGGCTCAACTTCAAACTGGACCAAGAGGTCAGACTAGCATCTCTCTGATAGGCTGCATCCAGCTGAGAATTCAGTTTTCAATTATTCAATTTCAAAATCCTTTTTGGAACGATTATTTCACTTTTAAAATAATATTAATAAAATAAATAACAATATACAATAAAATAAAGCAATTAAAATCTATATTTTACATAATTATACTAATTATACTGTCCGTTTGCAGTTATTACATTGCAAAAATGCTTTTGGAATGATTATTATTATTTAAAAAAAAAATTAAAGTATTATAAACATGAAATTATATAAATAGAGAAAATTAATTAGATTTATAACAACAATACACAATAAAATAAGGTAATTAAACTGCCTGTAACTCTGTGTGTGTGTGTGTGTGTGTGTGTGTGTGTGTGTGTGTGTGTGTGTGTGTGTGTGTGTGTGTGTGTGCAGATGGCGGAGCTGGTGTTCGGCCTCAGACAGTAACTGTGTGTGTGTGTGTGTGTGTGTGTGTGTGTGTGTGTGTGTGCAGATGGCGGAGCTGGTGTTCGGCCTCAGACAGTAACTGTGTGTGTGTGTGTGTGTGTGTGTGCGCAGATGGCGGAGCTGGTGTTCAGCCTCAGACTGTAACTGTGTGTGTGTGTGTGTGTGTGTGTGTGTGTGTGTGTGTGTGTGTGTGTGTGTGCGCAGATGGCGGAGCTGGTGTTCAGCCTCAGACTGTAACTGTGTGTGTGTGTGTGTGTGTGTGTGTGTGTGTGTGTGTGTGTGTGTGTGTGTGTGTGTGCGCAGATGGCGGAGCTGGTGTTCAGCCTCAGACTGTAACTGTGTGTGTGTGTGTGTGTGTGTGTGTGTGTGTGTGTGTGTGTGCGCAGATGGCGGAGCTGGTGTTCAGCCTCAGACTGTAACTGTGTGTGTGTGTGTGTGTGTGTGTGTGTGTGTGTGTGCGCAGATGGCGGAGCTGGTGTTCAGCCTCAGACTGTAACTGTGTGTGTGTGTGTGTGTGTGTGTGTGTGTGTGTGTGTGTGTGTGCAGATGGCGGAGCTGGTGTTCGGCCTCAGACTGTAACTGTGTGTGTGTGTGTGTGTGTGCGCAGATGGCGGAGCTGGTGTTCGGCCTCAGACTGTAACTGTGTGTGTGTGTGTGTGTGTGTGTGTGTGTGTGTGCAGATGGCGGAGCTGGTGTTCGGGCTCAGACAGTAACTGTGTGTGTGTGTGTGTGTGTGTGTGTGTGTGTGTGCAGATGGCGGAGCTGGTGTTCAGCCTCAGACTGTAACTGTGTGTGTGTGTGTGTGTGTGTGTGTGTGTGTGTGTGTGTGTGTGCGCAGATGGCGGAGCTGGTGTTCAGCCTCAGACTGTAACTGTGTGTGTGTGTGTGTGTGTGTGTGTGTGTGTGTGTGTGTGTGTGTGTGTGTGCGCAGATGGCGGAGCTGGTGTTCAGCCTCAGACTGTAACTGTGTGTGTGTGTGTGTGTGTGTGTGTGTGTGTGCGCAGATGGCGGAGCTGGTGTTCGGCCTCAGACAGTAACTGTGTGTGTGTGTGTGTGTGTGCGCAGATGGCGGAGCTGGTGTTCAGCCTCAGACTGTAACTGTGTGTGTGTGTGTGTGTGTGTGTGTGTGTGTGTGTGTGTGTGTGTGTGTGTGTGTGTGTGTGTGCAGATGGCGGAGCTGGTGTTCGGCCTCAGACTGTAACTGTGTGTGTGTGTGTGTGTGTGTGTGTGTGTGTGTGTGTGTGTGTGTGTGTGTGTGTGTGTGTGTGTGTGTGTGTGTGTGTGCAGATGGCGGAGCTGGTGTTCGGCCTCAGACTGTAACTGTGTGTGTGTGTGTGTGTGTGTGTGTGTGTGTGTGTGTGTGTGTGTGTGTGTGTGTGTGTGTGTGTGCAGATGGCGGAGCTGGTGTTCGGCCTCAGACTGTAACTGTGTGTGTGTGTGTGTGTGTGTGTGCAGATGGCGGAGCTGGTGTTCGGCCTCAGACAGTAACTGTGTGTGTGTGTGTGTGTGTGTGTGTGTGTGTGTGTGTGTGTGCAGATGGCGGAGCTGGTGTTCGGCCTCAGACAGTAACTGTGTGTGTGTGTGTGTGTGTGTGTGTGTGTGTGTGTGTGTGTGTGTGTGTGTGTGTGTGTGTGTGTGTGTGTGTGTGCAGATGGCGGAGCTGGTGTTCGGCCTCAGACTGTAACTGTGTGTGTGTGTGTGTGTGTGTGTGCAGATGGCGGAGCTGGTGTTCGGCCTCAGACAGTAACTGTGTGTGTGTGTGTGTGTGTGTGTGTGTGTGTGTGTGTGTGCAGATGGCGGAGCTGGTGTTCGGCCTCAGACAGTAACTGTGTGTGTGTGTGTGTGTGTGTGTGTGTGTGTGCAGATGGCGGAGCTGGTGTTCGGCCTCAGACAGTAACTGTGTGTGTGTGTGTGTGTGTGTGTGTGTGTGTGCAGATGGCGGAGCTGGTGTTCGGCCTCAGACAGCGCTGGCAGAGTCTGTTCCTGCGCCGGATCCGCTCTCCGTCTAAAGCCTGTTCTCAGCTGGACGAGGCCACGATCCGCACGCTGGTGTCGGTGCTGTCGGCAGAGGAGCAGGTCTCAGGTGAGCTGCATCTTTCCTTCCTTCACACCTGACTTAAAGGTGCAGTGTGTGATATTCAGGAGGATCTGCTGACAGAAGTGCAATATCATAAACATAACGATGTTCTCAGTGGTGTATAAAGAGCTTACTTAATGAAGCGTTATGTGTTTATTAGCTTAGAATGAGGCGTTTCTCTCTACACACACCGCGGGTCCGCTTACATCCACATGTTTCTACGGTGGCCCTGAGCGGACAAACGCGTTTCGTCACTATGTTGTTCTTCGTGATAAGAAGCTTCAGCTAAAGTCAGCGAATAAAACACTGACACAATGATGAACAGGTGACAATAATAATCGCAATAACATTGTTTAACTGGCTACTCTCTGCTGTCTCAGACGACTACATCACTTCCTGTCGGCCACCGTAACTTCTGTTGGGTGCAATTCACAACCTCACCACTAGATGCTGCTAATAATCACACACTGCACCTTTAAGTCTGCCTGGGTCTCGTCCACTAATCGACGTCCCCGAACACTTTATTTACAATAGAGTTCAGTTACAATTAGAATCATTTATTTAAAAATAAATTACACATTTCAGCATTAGAATAATCTCTGTAGCCTATTGGTATAATCTGCAACATTTTAATTTGTTTACGTGGCTATAAAAAAATAAAATCTAAAAATAACAGGGAACGTTCCGGGAACGTTCTCTTCAGGTTTTAAAATAAAATCCAATTAAATAATCTCTGATGATGACGTTCTCTGTAGGTTATAAAAAATAAACCCCAAAAATATTATATTTTATTATTCTTATTTATTTTTAAGACTCTCGTTCATCTTCGAAACACAAATGAAGATATTTCTGATTAAATCTGAGAGCTGTCTCACTCCTCCATAGGCTTCTCTGTTATTGAAACTTGCCGGTCCAGAAAGTTAGTAAAGACATTGTTAAAAATAGTCCAGTGTCTACAGCGGCTCAACCTTAAAGGAGCTGTATGTAAGAAATCTATTTCAATTAATCATAAAATGGCCCTGATGTGTCACTAGACATTAAGAAATCATGTTCATTTCAAATACTTATATCACTGACAACAGTAGTATGGCTAGGATATTGTCATTTAAAAAGTGGACTTGCAGCCCTCAACTGATGTTGATGTTGTCATTTTGTGTTTTGGCCTGACGCGCCTCCCTCCACCTATCTACCAATCACGAAGTCAGTAGTGTTTCGGGATCCGGGTTGCCAGCTTTGCTCTAACCTACCCTAAGACGGATAAAAATGTCTAATGTTACTAAATCAAAAAGACCTCGTTATAATTCAGAAATTCGTTGTGACAAAGTCCGAAATAAAACCAGAATTTGTATTGGAGATGCTTTTGAAAGATGGAGACGGCTGAAAACGGAGAAGAATTTGAACACAGACGCAACGTAAGTTAGCTAATTTTCTCCTGGACAGGTAAGATTCATTTAAGTTAACTTATGCTTGGCTAACTTGTACTTGATGTCAATGGACATTTCATATATTCTTGACAGTCGAACAAAGTTATGCATGTTCGTGCAAAGTAACGTTAGCTCACATGGACGTATGCTAACATTAGCAATGCATTTATAGGAGCCCGTTTCTCTGTTATTATGCTGAGATGCTGAGGAAAACATTAGCACGCCCATTATATGAAAATTTGAAACGTAATTGAGACAGAAGCCTAACTTTACCTCAGAAAAAATTATTCGACATTCTTCACGTATATCGTGGACTAAGTTACACATGCTGCAAGTTGACCTGTATTTCACATCACATATTTTAGCGTGTTATGGACGTGGGCTGCAGGGTAAGAAAAAAAATACAGCTGGCCACTTTCACTTAGCTGCTATAGCATCAGCTAAATGAATAGCTGTATCTTTGATATTGGTTACACATAGTGACATAGGCTTGTGCTTGTACTTACATTAATGACAGACGTTACAAGTTAGACTTACAGCTACCGTTCTGTCTGTCACATACGAGCATACATCTTTACGATTATATTTAACTAAGGACAATTAGTACATTTTTTAAATGCATAATTACTTATCAAAATATCTCTCATGAAGCATAAACATAATTAACAGAAAAAAACGTACTGTGTACGTCTCGTCGGAAGCTCATTGAAGCAGCCTACGTTTCTGCTGAATTCAGCTTATCTGGCAACCTCGAGTGAGGGGGGAGGGGGAGGGGATACACCGCTCTATAGTATTTTTAAAGTGATTGCAGTACCAGTTTTGGCCACAATCCTACATACAGTTCCTTTAAGTTCATCAAGCGACGAGAATACTTTCTGTGCGCAAAAACAAACTAAAATAACGACTTTCTTCAGCTCTTCATGTTCTTCTGTGTGTCTCTGAGTGAGTTCAGTAGTGTAACAGCGCAGCGCAGAGAAGCCTATGGAGGAGGGAGACAGCTCTCAGATTTAATCAGAAATATACTGACTGATAAAGCCTCACAAATAACATGCAAGTATTGCGGTCCCAGACACCAGTCATTTTGTAATGGCCTATATTCAGTCTTTCTGTCCCTCACACCAGTGTGAATACTGATGGCCAATTGATTGGCTACTCCTAGGCTTACGCTTTTAAATTACAAAGGGCCTACTGGTGCTTTTGTTATTGTATTTTCAATATTATAGGCTATTATTTGTGCATAAACATATGTGACCCTGGACCACAAAACCAGTCACATGGGTCAATTTTTGAAATTGAGATTTATACATCACATGAAAGCTGAATAAATAAGATGTGTGGTTTGTTAGGATAGGATAATATTTGGTCGAGATACAACTATTGTAAATCTGGAATCTGAGGATGCAAAAAAAGTCGAAACATTGAGAAAATCTCCTTTAAAGTTGTTCATTTATGTTGGCGATTGTGCAGCATTCACTCACACAAATACATGTTTTATATATTTACGGTAGTAAATGTGCTAAATATCTTCATGGAACATGATCTTTACTGAATATCCTCATGATTTTTGGCATAAAAGAAAAATCAATAATTTTGACCCGTACAGTGTATTGTTGGATATTGCGACTCGAGACTGGTTCTGTGGTCCAGGGTCATATATGTATAGTAATAAACATACCGTTTTAATAAACTAAAAATTGTCATCCTTGCTGCAAGCTTACAAGAGCGATAATATCATTAAATGTGAAGGGGGGCCTAAAATATTTTCTTGGGGTAACAGGGGGTCTCAGACACAAAACGGCTGGGATCGACTGGTTTAACACACAGTTTACTGTCTGGTGTCCCTCACACAGGCCTCCAGCAGCCCACCGGCATCGGCCAGAGGCCCCGACCCATGAACTCTGACGAGGCCCCGCAAACGACCTGCAGGAGCCCGGAGGAGCCGCCCAGCCCCGACAGGTGTGTGTGTGTGTGTGTGTGTGTGTGTGTGTGTGTGTGTGTGTGGCATATCATGAAAATCAGACTTTTTCTGTGTTTAAAGTCCCACTGAAGTGCCTTGGAACGCGCAGCTTTGTTTGATGCGATGACGTAATTTCCACTGAAACGTATGAAGAGGATCTTATTATAATATTACCGGCCCTTAATAAGACCCTATTGTATTGTGACCCTAAGACCACCCAGCCCAGACAGGTGTGTGTGTGTTTGTGTGTGTGTGTGTGTGTGTGTGTGTGTGTGTGTGTGTGTGTGTGTGTGTGTGTGTGTGGGCCCTATCATACACCCGGTGCTGTGCAGCGCCAGGCTGGTGTGATGCTGATGTGTGTGTGTGTGTGTGTGTGGGTGTGTGTGTGGGTGTGTGGGTGTGTGGGTGTGTGTGTGTGAGTGTGTGTGTGTGTGTGTGTGTGTGTGTGTGTGTGTGTGTGTGTGGGGGCCCTATCATACACCCGGTGCTGTGCAGCGCCAGGCTGGTGTGATGCTGATGTGTGTGTGTGTGTGTGTGTGTGTGTGTGTGTGTGTGTGTGTGTGTGTGTGTGTGTGTGTGTGTGTGTGTGTGTGTGTGTGTGGGTGTGTGTGTGGGTGTGTGGGTGTGTGTGGGTGTGTGGGTGTGTGTGTGGGTGTGTGGGTGTGTGTGTGTGTGTGAGTGTGAGTGTGTGTGTGTGTGTGTGTGTGTGTGAGTGTGTGTGTGTGTGTGTGTGTGTGTGTGTGTGGGCCCTATCATACACCCGGTGCTATGCAGTGCCAGGCTGGTGTGATGCTGATGTGTGTGTGTGTGTGTGTGTGTGTGTGTGTGTGTGTGTGTGTGCGTGTGTGTGTGTGGGCCCTATCATACACCTGGTGCTGTGCAGCGCCAGGCTGGTGTGATGCTGATGTGTGTGTGTGTGTGTGTGTGTGTGTGGGCCCTATCATACACCCGGTGCTGTGCAGCGCCAGGCTGGTGTGATGCTGATGTGTGTGTGTGTGTGTGTGTGTGTGTGTGTGTTTCCCGCAGACCTCGGCTGGCGTCTCAGATGAAGAATCACAGATCGCTTCACTCGAAGCCGCCGGGAGAGGATCGCGTCCCGTTCAACAGCGCTGACGACCCTTCATCTCCCGCTTCTGGGAAAGTACGTGACGTTACGAGGTTCACGACTCATTTTAGATGCACTTCCAATATTTAAGACAAAACCGGTGTTTTTTTTCATGTACTAGTCATTTTCAGGCTATTCCAAACATCCAAAATACACTTTTAAAGTCCCCCTGTGTTGAAAATCCAGCGTTTAATGTTGTTTATATGTGGTGTATTTAATCTGCTTTAAGACAAACCATGTGTAAGTTCATAAGTCGACAGCATTGCTGAGTATTTCCTCCTTAAAACTGCAGTGAATCAAAGACAGTCTCAAAAACACGCTTTGAAATCGCTGGTGTTTCTGACGTCACAAACTACCTTGTAACCAATCAGATCAACGTGTGATCGTCAACCAGTGGATCTCTGAGCTGAGTGAGTGAGTGGAGGCGGGGCTCATTTGCATATTCATAGAACCACGCATACTAAATGAGGCGAGGGTGTCGAGTTACATTCAAGCGTGTTTTAAGGCATGAGGATTTTTTTTCAAGGAAAAAGCATTTAAATATGACATTTTGGTGAGTTTTAAGTGATAAAATGATTGACTACAGGGGGACTTGAAGTGTTTATTTTATTGCTCTGTGAAGTCATAAATCTCCACTTCAGCAGCTTCACACACACCAAACCTTACAGTTTTATTCATATCTATATGCTGAAGGTTTATTCATATATCATTTGCCTGATATATACAACATTTTACTCCTTAAAACATGATGAAAATTTATATATTTTGTGATGAAAAGAGAAATCCAGAATCTCCTCTGGAAAAACATTCAATATGTCAACAAAATCAGGCAAGAATCTTAAACCTGGCTTTATCCAGTGTTCAGATTTATCTTCTGGAAATCTATGCAAATGAGTGCATATTTAATTAGATAGTGCCTCATTTGCATATTTAAACATTACATCTCAGAAAACATTCTTAATATAGTCAATTAACTGGGTAAGTATTAGGGATGCACCGATATGAAAATAACCGATACCAATAACTGATAATTCATTATATTTGAAAGCCGATAACCGATATTATCGGCCGGTAAATCTAAATCAAAAATGTTATATCATTTTTGAGAGCCTGGTTACAAAAACAAAAGTCTCACCATTAAAATCCACGTCTCAAACACACAATTATGATGTTCTCATGATAATGTTATGTAGCCGATATGACAGGCTTGCGCTGCACATGTTGCACTGAACTGTACTTTCCTTTTTGAAGTGATTTGAATCATATTTCAAGCACTTCATAATCATCATGTTGAACAGTGCGCATCTGAAGGAAATAATACATTATTTATCGGCTTTAATATATCAGACAAATTTTATTATCGGGCCGAAAACGATAACATTAAAAATGACCCGATATCAGCCGATATATGGTGAGTGAGTATGATGCTGAAGGTCTTTCTGGTGCGTTTGTCGTCAGTATGACCAGCAGAAAGTGCAGTGTTGGACACTGATGAGTGTTGGTGGAGTGGAAGTGTAATGCTGTGGTGTGTGTAGAGCTGCACGTCTCCGTCCCCGAGGCCGCCGCGCTCCTGTGTGCGATACTTCATCATGAAGAGCAGCAACATGAGGAACATCGAGCTGTCGCAGCAGAGGGGCATCTGGTCCACGACCCCCAGCAACGAGCACAAGCTGAGCCGGGCCTTCCAGGAGAGCAGCGCCGTGCTCCTCGTGTTCTCCGTCCAGGGCTCCGGACACTTCCAGGTGTGTGTGAGACGCCACTAGCGTTGGAATACTCGAATACTTGAGGTCAGGAATCGGATACTTGTTATAAAATTAAAATTTCGATTCCTCTCATCGATTCCGTCTCAGTATGACTTTAACCCATTCGAGCGCGAGAGACTCTGATCAGGGCTGTCCAATAAAAATTTGAATTTCGAATATTCGTCGAGTTAAAAAAAGAAAAAACTTGCATTTTAATTTTCGCGAGACATGATGACGTAACTGTGTTAGCTTATCCAGCACAGCGGGGTGCGGCTACGGCAAGCCGTGTTGACTTTTATTCATTCTCAGGAAATTAATTCTTGACATCAACAATAAAATGTTCATTAGTTAAAATGCTAATAATAAAGGCGTTCTGAAGCGAAGCGTTGCGTTTGTGTAAGAAAAATATCCATATTTAAAACTTTATAAAGTAAAATAACTAGTGTCCGGCCAAACGAACATACGGACTCGACTCAAGTCTGAGCGCAACTAATGCGACGCACTGACATTCACACTACGCCATGATGCGCTACGCTACTACTGACGCCATGAGTTGTGCTTTAGGCGTAAGTGGATTCCTGTTCGAACAATTCAAAAGTTAATGCACTTAAAAAGTCAGTGTCATTTCATTTCAATAAAAGATGCGATGCTTGTTTAGTTTTTATATTTGCTCATTGCGCTCGCTTGCGCCCTCTTGTGGACACCGGAGACAATACAATACTTCTGCCCTCTAACACAGTATTGCCTTGAGAATTAGAATATAATTTGAGTTTTGCTAATATTTAAGAAATTCGAATTTAGCTTTTCAGCCATTTTGACAGCCTGACAAACTCAGGCTCAGTCACACATACTGACTGTGTGTGTGTGTGTTTGTGTGTGTGTGTGACTGTGTGTGTGTGTGTGTGTGTGTCTGTCTCTCTCTCTCTCTCTCTCTCTCTCTCTCTCTCTCTCTCTCTCTCTCTCTCTCTCCCCTCTCTCTCTCTCTCCCCCCTCTCCCCCCCCCCCTCTCTCTCTCTCTCTCTCTCTCCCTCTCTCTCTCTCTCTCTCTCAGGGTTACGCGCGCATGACGTCGTCCATCAGCGGCGAGCGGTGTCTGGACTGGGGTTCGGCGGGGCTGGGCGGTGTGTTCGGGGTCGAGTGGGTCCGTAAGGAGAATCTGCCGTTCCAGCTCACGCAACATCTCCTGAACCCCTGGAACGACAACAGGAGAGTCCAGATCAGCAGAGACGGACAGGTGCGTCACACACACTCTCTGGCTCGTCACACACACTCTCTGGCTGAGGCAGAACGCAGCTGGCAGGTCGTACAGTAATCTGGGTTCCCACGGGTCCCTGAAATCCTTCAAAGCTTGTGAATCTGAAAACATTTTTTCAAGGCCCTGGAAAGTTTGTGAAAGTAAACACACACCGATACAGGTCCTTTAAAAGTGCTTGAATTTATTCTGTGCAAGAAGTTTTCTGGATAAAATCCCGTATGATTCCCTCCGCTCCGCTAATGTGTTATTTCACCAACACTTCGTGGCCTACGCGCACTAGCTTGCCTGATTTACGCTAGTTACAGTTACGTTCAGTGTGTCCCGTGTGAGGTACTGTGTGTTGCCGTGACGTTCACGCATGCAAAACAATGTAACAATGTATCTTACAAGGAAACACGATGTAACCTTGCTCTCACTTGAAGTGTGTCCCCCACATTAAGTCCTTGAGTTTGAGGGTGTTGGACCTGGAAAGTCCATGAAAGGTCCTTGAATTTGAAGTGAACCGAGGTGTGGGAACCCTGGGTAATGCGTAGTCGCTTAATATGACGTTTAGCCTCGATGATCCGATAGCAGCCTTCAAACACGTGAGCAGAACTTGTGTTGAAATGCCGTGAATTTCAGTTTGTCCTTCATTCTAACTTTTGCCTCTCGTAACGAACAGTAAAAATACATTTCCATTAAATACGACACTTAATCAGAAATAACATCGTGTTTTTATATGCAGGCCTAAATAACATTCAGAAACTGCATTTGAAACGAAATGAATAAGGATAAATAAGTAATGATACATAAGAAACAACATTTATTGGTTATGACACACCACAGAGCGATGGGACAGCAGGAAGAGTTCGTGTTGATCAGATATCATCTGTTCTCATCATGTTCTCTCCTGTAAAATGTAAGCGAGTGTAAATGTCAGCATTATTCTACATGTGTGAAGAACTGAAGTCTGTCTGGTAAAAGAAGAGCTTATTAAAGGTAGGGTAGGTAGGATTTTTATAAAAAACTTTTTTTCAAATTTGTTTAAACTGTCTTTATATACCAATACATAATTAAAATGTAAGTGCTCTGAAAAAGAGAGTATAAAAATCGAGTGACTGTAGACCTTTTAATCTGCAATAAACACAGCTCATTATTTCCATCCGGGACGAAACAATTGATTGGTTTGGGCGACTGTCACTCACTCTCGCAACCATGGCTACCACCCCTGTTGCTACAAGATCTGCCCATATGCGCGCGCACCCGTTTGATTTGAGGAGTGCAAGAGAGACGCGAAGAGTAAAATTATGGCAGAGAAAGAGCATTCAAAACTCAAAGCACCTGCATATGCAGTCAGCGAAGGCAAACAAGGCAAACACTACTTCCTCGGACCCTGAACGACCTCCTCTGCTTCGCCCTCGACCCTGGACCTGTCCTCGAACCGACGAAGCGGTACTTGTCTCCGGAGTTTAGTCCTCATTAGAGAAACAATGTTTTCATCATGGAAACTCGCAAAACACTGTATATGTTATGAATCTTACACGAAATTCACCTTCATCACAGTGTAACTGATGGTAATGGAAAACCGTGTATCAATGCAACCTGTTTTTAGCTTTGCCTTATAAATATAGCTCGTTACCTATAAATATAGCTCGTTACCGAATCAAACAAAGTATATTTTAAACTTAACCAGTATCGATATGCTAGCTTGATAGTGAGTACTAAAAGAAATCTTATTTGTTTATATTTATAGTGATAAAGTTAGGTATAGGTCACTGCATGCACTGCACTCCTTCCTCTCCACTCGTCTCAGGTAAAATAATGCGTCTTCCAGCTGAGCCTGAGCGTTTGGCGTCGCGCGGTCATGTGTTTTGGGGGCGTGGCTTTAGAAGGAGCCCAGAAGGGAGGGGGTGGAGTGAATGGAAATAATGACCTGTGTTTACAACAGTCGTGAGAGGTCTACAGACACTCGATTTTTATACTCTCTTTTTCAGAGTACTTTCATTTTAATTATGTATTGGTATATAAAGACAGTTTAAACAAATTTGGAATGTTTTTTTTTTTAGAAAAATCCTACCTACCCTAGCTTTAATGCAGTTCTGTCTGATATTTTAGTCCAACCGTTACTCCTTCTGTAAATATTTAGTTTATATATAGAGTAAAGGTCCTTGCACACTGAGTCCCACATTTTTGTATGCGTTTTTTCGTATTAGTGATTTGGCGGCTCTGAATTGTTAAAACACTTCTCAAAACACTTCATACGGATGCGCAAAATGCAGAAAATCGAACCCGGTCCAGATTTTTTTTATGACGGATGAATGTTTCGGTGTGAACGTGATTGACAGCGTGAGGTCGTATTTATTTTTTAACATGCGAAAATTTTGTACGTGAATTTCGGACTCAGTGTGCAAACACCTTTACTCTTCACTAAGTTATTGCTACCTAACTTCTTCTGTAACTTGTAATGAGTCATTTTCACTGTAAAGTATCTCTACTTTTACTTAAAGTCCCCCTGTTGTCAATCATTAGTACAAACATGCACTCATTTGGGTTACACTTTAATTTAAGGTGTCATTGTTACAGTGTAATTATATATTTAAGCATCTACATGCACTTACTATAGGGTTAAGATTTGGTTGAGGGTTAGTTGCATGTAATTATGCATCATTTACTGTTATTACTATGGTAAGTGCATGTAACACACGTAACGAGGACACTGTAAAATAAAGTGTTCCCCTCATTTGCATACATTTCCAGCACAGAAATCTGAAGACTGGATAAAGCCAGGGTTAACATTCCTGTTTAATTGTGTTGATTATTGGTATCGGTTATTTTCATATCGGTGCATCCCTAATACTCACCCAGTTAACTGACTATATTAAGAATGTTTTCTGAGATGTAATGTTTAAATATGCAAATGAGGCACTATCTAATTAAATATGCACTCATTTGCATAGATTTCCAGAAGATAAATCTGAACACTGGATAAAGCCAGGTTTAAGATTCTTGCCTGATTTTGTTGACATATTGAATGTTTTTCCAGAGGAGATTCTGGATTTCTCTTTTCATCACGGCATAAATCAGAAAATACTGTCAGCTGACAGAACAAAAAATACAGTTTCATCATGTTTTAAGGAGTAAAATGTTGTATAAATCAGCATTTTTTTCCTTGTAAAAATTTCCTCATTCCTTAAAATATCTTGAATGTAACTCGACACCCTTGCCTCATTTAGTATGCGCGGTTCTATGAATATGCAAATGAGCCCCGCCTCCACTCACTCACTCAGCTCAGAGATCCACTGGTTGACGATCACACGTTGATCTGATTGGTTACAAGGTAGTTTGTGACGTCAGAAACACCAGCGATTTCAAAGCGTGTTTTTGAGACTGTCTTTGGTTCACTGCAGTTTTAAGGACTCACTCGTTTCATTACAGGATGAATCAGTGTTTTTGAACGAATCTCTTGAATGAATGATTCAATGACTCACACATGTTTTAACAGTCTCTTGTCTCCGTGTGTGTGTGTGTGTGTGTGTGTGTGTGTGTGTGTGTGTGTGTGTTGAACAGGAGCTGGAGCCTCAGGCTGGAAGTCAGCTGCTGCAGTTCTGGGACCGAATCTGACCCGAACGATCCGGATCGACATCACACACACAATCACACTGCAAAAACACCCTGTTCTTCCTCAGTGTTTCCAGCTCTAACATCTAAACTTTCTTAAATCAAGACACATTTACTGGAGGAGAAGCAATGACTGAAGATATTAAGACTTGATTAATGAAAAATGTCAAAATGAAGTGAGTTTGAGTTTAAAACAAGAACTAAATAATCTTGTTTTCTCTTTGAATTAAGATTATTTTTCTGACTCCATTAGTTCTTGTTTTAAACTCAAACTCACTTCATTTTTACACATTTTTCATTAAACAAGTCTTGATATCTTCAGTCATGCTTGTTCTCCAGTAAATGTGTCTTGATTTAAGAATATTTATATATAAGAGCTGGAGAAGGAGACACACTGAGGACGAGCGTGATGTTCTGCAGAGTATCATGTTTATTGGGTTATGGACGTTGATAGACTGAAGTATTAAGTAAATGTGTGTATGTTTTGTTCTGGCTGTATGACGGTGATCTCTTAAACTTCAGAGATGTTTTATGAATCTAGAGTTTTTAAATCTTCATGATCACAGTTCGAGTTTTCTTTTAATTGCTGTGCAAGTGTTTCTGTCATCTATGATGGCTCTGCACAGACTCGTTCACTTCAGTGTTTGAGGGAATATGAAATGCTGATCGTCTTGTGTTTTGTTGGAAATGATTCTTCTCTCGGTTGGTTTTCTCTGTCACCTGATCATAAGCTCAACTTGACACGATCGACACGTTAATGTTGTGAATTAAACGACGAAAGCCGAAGTCAGTCGATCCCGTGTAAAGTTCAGTTTCTCCTGGTTCATGTGTCCGATCATTGGTTCTGTCCGAGTGTTCAGTGTGTTTGTTTTGAATGATGCAAATGTATAATTTGCAATAAAAAAATTCTTTGCATGTTTTCTTTTTGACTGTTTTCTTCTTTAGAGCCTTAAAATGATTTAAAATAAGATAAACCTACGGTGGCTGAGAAGTACAAAACAAAACAATTCTGAAAACAAAACAACAAATGTATAAGGGCCATTCTACAGAACTGGTGCAAACTGCTGTCCCTCATCCAAAAAACACATTTGAAAAGCATTTAATTATTAAAATCTTAGATGTTTACTAAGATCCTTCAATTATCTATTGAAACCCACAATAATATTTAAGATATCAGTAAGCTTTATATATATAAAATCATCATTTATGGGCTACTTTCAATTAGGAGGTGGTTGTCCCAAACCCTAACCCCTAAATTTCAACTTGAGAAAATTATATTGAAAAAAATTTTGCAAATTTTTCCTTTCTTGTTTAAAAAAAAAAAAAAAAAAAAAAAAATATATATATATATTTAAATTAAGTTAAAAAAAATATTTATTTTATATTTTATTTTTAAATCATGAAACTTTATCTAAAAAAAAACGTGTCCTGCATTTTCATGTCACTACCAAAACAGTGAATGTTGTAGTCCATTGGCTGAGACTGATTTTAACCACACCCCTACATTTTTGATCAGGATATATCCCTGTGTCCCTCTCTCTCATGTGCTCTATGGTGAGTAGATTGATCCCATCATTTTGAGGTAAATGTGTTCTAAAGTCTAAAAATCTGTGTGTACCTTTAAGGAATGTCACTACCAAACTCATTCTTTCTGCTATTGAGAAAACTTTTTTGGATGTTATTCCATAAAATGTAGTTGTTATATGTGTTCAACTGTTCTGACCAGTGATTGCTAACCATGTGCTGATCAGCATCTTCGAGAAGTATCTAAAATTGTCACTACCAAAACAGTCACAACCGAAACATGTCTTGAAGTTTCGGTTATGACATTATTGTTTTGGTAGTGACAAAAGGGAACACATAATCCTTTATTTGGAGGATTAAACTACATTTTAGTATAGTTATGCAAATACTTACTACTGTAGTATGTTTTAGTAGTGTTTTAGTATGCAAGATTCTGTTAAAATTCTGTAATGTGATGAGGTAGTTACTTAAGGTTGCAGTCCATGATACTAGCTTAGGTGTAAGGTTGTTGTCAGTAATGTTAATTTCTATGATTAACTTGACAGGGAGAATGACATAAAACACCAACATGCCTAAAAAAATAAAAAAACTACAACAGAGAGACAGAGAGAATACAAACAAAGTTTGAAGGAAGACCCAGTGAAGTAGAGGAATACTTAAGGAAAGAAAGAGAAAGAAATAAGAAACGAAGGGAAGAAGGAAAGTTGAAGAGTATCAGTGATTTATCTGACAGGGAGCAAAGAGATGTCAGAAAAGCATGGAGGAAAAGACAGAAAAGACACAGGATGATGGTGAAAAGACTCTCTCTCTCTCTCTCTCTCTCTCTCTCTCTCTCTCTCTCTCTCTCTCTCTCTCTCTCTCTCTCTCACACACACACATGCACACACACACAGACACACAGTTCAGTGGTTCTGGAGATTTATCTGAATGACTCATAAACAAAATGTTGAAAATGTGAAAATGAAACACAGTGGTTCTGAGTCTACATTGTAAGTTGTTTTTTTTTAGGAAGAAAAATCTATGAGCATTCCTCTTCTCACTTGCACCTCAAGACCCAAAGTATAGAATAGCTCTAGGTGTTCTTATAAGATATTTACTGTCAGATGTGTGTCTGCTATATGTACTGACTGCATATGTGCATCATAGTTATTTATTTATATTAACATAAAATGTGGACAGTCTGATTCAGCCTGGGCAAACTAAGTATTGTGGTCACTACCAAAACATTACTGTCACTACCGTAACATGGGATGTTTAGTCAAAAATAAAGTATATTGAATTATCAACTAAGATGTTATGATAGTGTTTGGTTCAATGCATATTCAAACTAATGAATCCTTAACTTTGAAATCAGTACGATAAACTTAATGCCTTCTACAAAGAAAGATTGGGTTCAAAATACAAAACATCTTATAAATTACACTTAAAATATTATTAAAATTATAATCTTTATTGATTTAACCTGTAAAAATATTTTTTAAAAATAGAAAAAATATATATTTATAAGGTAGATGTAAACAAAATCTTAATAGGTCATTATAATAAGCCTTCTCAATAAATTATTTAATATTGTGTTTCGGTAGTGACAAATTTGGGGAGAAGGAAAATATTCCAGCATTTTCTGAAAATACAATATGAGAATTAACTGCACAATTACTAGAAAAGCGTACCTTGGATATTATACAATTTGCATACATGCAAAATTTGTGGGAAAAAACAAAAAAATATTCAAGATGTTTCCAACTCTGACTTTACACCAGTTCTGTAGAATGGCCCATAAACAAAATGGAAAGACTAAAAACAAATTAACAAGTTGAAAATCTTCAAAAAAAACTTGATTTTAAAAAACATGGATATAAGAGAGAATTTCAGTATGATTTCTAGACCTAGTTGTCTATTTTTTTGTCTGGTTGTCTCAAGTTGTCTATTTTTTGTTTAAACATTGCAATTGATGTTTATTATACTTCATATGAAGTACGAGTCATGACGTATTTTTACTATTGTTACTAATTTTGTAATGCATCATCGAGTGCTTTTAAACAAAGTGCATTATTATTATTTACTAAAAGTGACTGGAATTAATAAAATCTCAAAGTTCTCTATAACTTGATCATGCATGGCCGAGAAGTGCAAAATAAAACAATTCCGAAAACAAAACAACAAATTTATAAACGAAAAGGAAAGACTAAAAACTAATAATTAATAGAAAACACAATAACAATTCCGTAAACAAAATACCAAATCAGAAAACACAACGACAAATCTTGACAACCCCAACCCTAACCCTAACCTATACCACTCAGCAATGGTGTCGACTTATGAATTTACACATGGTTTGTCTGAAAGCAGATTAAAAACACCACATAGACACATAAACTACTACATTAACAGCTGGATTTACACCACAGCGGGACTTTAAATGACCTGGTTGGAGTTTGGCGCCCTCTTGTGGTCATCACTGTATTTCCTCCTTCGCGTTTTGTCGCTTGTCCCTCGCGGGCTCCCGTCAGTGTTGAGTCCAGCCTGCCACAGAAACAACACGTGTGTAACATCATGGAGTTCGAGGGCTGCAACTGCTTCAGACAGAGGCTCGTGTTGTCCACACTGAGCGGAAAACGAGTGAAAATACGAAACATCAGGTCTAAAGATGACAACCCCGGCCTGCGAGGTGACCCGAGCTCACACACACACACACACGCACGAACAATGTTCTGATTCCTCACACTGTTTATTTACGTTCAAGCTATAATATTTTCTTCTATTATTTAGAAGTTTTTATTATTCTTCTATGTATTCCAAGCTTTGGCAATATTGTATTATTTACAGTCACGCCAATGAAGCAATTTTGCATTAAATTGAATTGAAAACAACCAGAATAACATTAGTCTTCATCAGCATTAAAGTGTCTGTAAATGCATTATTATATGAGTGGTGTTATCATCATCATTTTTTTTCCTTATGATTAATTAATATTTTACATTTTTCTAATTTGTTTTTTTTTTCAGTTATTTATATTTATTCTAGATTAATATTCTTTATTTTTCCAAGTTGTTATTATTATTATTATTAACACAATTTGAATGGATTTGTTTTTATTGCATCAATGTGTTTTTATATTCTATATTGTACATTATTTGTAATTAATTTATGATATTATTCTAAATATTTGACTCTCTTTTGAGTCGTAAATATTTACATAATTTTGTCCATCCATGTAAAAAACAATTACGGTATATATTAATGTTGTGAAGACACACATAAGCGAGTTTATGTCAGACACTGAACCGTGACTCTTCCCCAGATTTACGCTGCTTTATTGTGTTTAAATGTCAATGTCAGAGATATTTGAGTGTTTCTGAAGTCTGTGTCTGTGGGTCAGATTTTGAAGCGAGCTTCATCCGACTCCTCGACAAAGTGACCAACGGCACGAGAATTGAAATCAACCAAACGGGTGAGTTTCACGTCAACAGTGTTGATGTTGTTTCAGGCTCTACTAGAACAGTGGTTCCCAAACCTGTCCTGGAGGACCACCAACACTGCACGTTTTCTTTTTCTCCCTAGTCAAACACACCTGATTCAACTCATCAGCTCATTAACCCATGTGATAATGAGCTGATGAGTTGAATCAGGTGTGTTTGACAAGGGAGAAAAAGAAAACGTGCAGTGTTGGTGGTCCTCCAGGACAGGTTTGGGAACCACTGTACTAGAACAGGTTTTCCTGCTGTAATGTTGATTATTCTCCTCATATTCTCCATTGTTGCGGCTCCTCTCTTCCCAGTCTGTCAGTAACGCTCTGTTTACTTCCTGTCTCTATGAAGCCCCTCCTTCTGAGAAGCACGCTGTGCTCTGATTGGTCGGCTGGAGCAGTGTGTTGTGATTGGTCGAGCGCTTTGAGTGTGTTCGGGAAAGTCAGAATTGTGAGATATAAAGTCAGAATTGCGAGATATAAAGTCAGAATTGCGAGATATAAAGTCAGAATTGCGAGATATAAAGTCAGAATTGCGAGATATAAAGTCAGAATTGCGAGATATAAAGTCAGAATTGTGAGATATAAAGTCAGAATTGTGAGATATAAAGTCAGAATTGTGAGATATAAAGTCAGAATTGTGTGATATAAAGTCAGAAT
>CM040795.1:50550383-50582883 GCA_022829025.1 Squalius cephalus | reverse complement strand
AAAATGACTGTTACAGGGAATTTGAGGGAAAATATTTTGAATGAAAATTGTTACAATGCATAAAATCTTAAGGATCCTAAATTTGGCTTAATATTTATGCAAAATATAATACATTCTTTCCCAGGCAACATTTTTTATCAAGACATGTTTAACTGATGCATTCACAAAAAGATATATAACTTTAATGTATTTTAGCCGTATATTTGTCTCGTATTAAGTTAATAATAAGGTCCCGTTAATTAACTGTTGTGTTGACAGATATGAACAAACTGAATAAAGATGTGTGTGCTGAGAGATGCCGTGCCCACAGACGCGCTCTGCACATCTCATGTCCTGTAAACATGCGGCCGGTGGTTATGCAAGTTTGACAAAGTCGTTCAGTGTTTCCCGGATAATTGCATTTGAGAATCAGCTGGGAAATATGACAGGAACATCACGTGAAGAGTTTCGGGAGCTTCCAGGGCTTTACTGGAGAGAAATGTTCGGGATTTTCCACCTCTAACATGATACTCTGAGGCGTTAGGAATATATGAGCATTCACACGATCAGGACGTGAGTGTCTCTTCTGGACGTGTTCGGCTCTTCTCTTGGTGAGGATTCACTTAAACTTTAAAGTTTCTGTGGTTTTACACTCGAGTTTGTAATTTACTAAACGCTTCTGTCTCTTTAAATAAAGACTTATTCAGCAAAACACTCTAACATTAGTTAACATGAACTAGCAATGAAAATAGTTTAAAGCATTTATTAATCTAACAGTTAACAGATTAATATACGAATGTATTGCTCATTAATGCATTTAGTTTTACCAATCATCCAGTGCCATGGAGGCTTATGTACATGCACAGTGGTATTACCATGTGATTGTGTTGTTTTGTGAGAGTTAAAGTGAATATTGTTCAAATATGGATCAAACTATATATGTGTTTTGTATTTTTGAGCTTTATGTGGTGATTCAATCATCTTCAGTCTGATCTAGAGTAAATGAATCCGCCTCAAAGCAGCTTTTCTGTCTCGGACTGAAGTTAGGAAAGTGTGGATCCGTGTTTGAGGAACGTTGGCCTGAATATCCGACATTCTCCCAGTGATCAGCACCATCGGTTTATTTAAAATCAGCATGAAATGGAAGTTGCACTGGGTTTTCTGCCGTATATCCGCGTGAAACGGCTTCTCGAACAAGAACAAATGTGGGCGGGGCTTGATTGTGTCTGTGGGGAGTTGATTGGATGGTTGTGGTTTGCTATTGGCTGATCTCATGTGAGTGACAGGTTATAGCTCCGCCCTCGTCATCAGAGAAGAGAAGAGATGTGACTGTTATGATCATTCAAGATTACTTAATGTGTTTTGAGCCGGAGATCTTACTCTTTCAGAAAATATAGAATAGCGCCCCCTACTGTATAACAGTAAAAACATGGGTTGCTTAAAATTTGTCAATGGCTGGGAAAGGGTTAATGTTTATAGTTTTTATTAATTTTGTGTTATTTTAGTATGTCAAGTTATACAAAAAAAAAATAGCAAGCTGAAATAAATGTTGCTTTTTTAATGTTGTTTCAAGTAACAATTTATTTTATACATGTAAAATTCTGTCAATGGCAGGGAAGGGTTAATGTTTATAGTTTTTTACTGATTATGTTGTTTTAGTTACCCATAATAACCCTTGTGACCTCTTGATTCTGAACCTCCTCCTCTCTTTAATCTGCAGGGCGGATGTGTGGATTCAACCAATCAGAGCTTGGCTCTCCTGTACATGACGTTAGGCCAACAAGACGTCTCTAAAACCCTGTTAGGACCGCTCTCGCCCTACACGTAAGCACACACACACACACACACAAACACACAGATGGGATCTGACAGCAATATCAATTGTTCAAGCCAAGTACAAAAAGAATCAAATGTCATTTAAAAGATGTACTTGCAGGTTTTCCCAGTGATCCAGAAAGACTGGTATCTTTCCTTTTACTATCAGTTTGACATCCGTGCTCTTCCATTAAAGTCCCCCTGTAGTCAATCATTTTATCCCTTATAACTCATCTTTGATCTCTAAAATGTCATATTTAAATGTTTTTTCCTTGAAAAAAACTTCATGCCTTAAAATATCTTGAATGTAACTCGACACCCTCGCCTCATTTAGTATGCGTGGTTCTATGAATATGCAAATGAGCCCCGCCTCCACTCACTCACTCACTCAGAGGTCCACTGGTTGACGATCAGACGTTGATCTGATTGGTTACAAGGTAGTTTGTGAATAAGTCCATCAGACTTTATCAGTTCATCAGTGACACACACACACACACACACACACACACACACACAGATGGGATGTGACACACACACATCTTTCATTGGAAGTGATTTTTGCTGTGATGTCATTAAAGGAAAACTTACAGAATCCGTTTGGATGGTGGAATATTATAAATTCAAATAGTTGATTAAGAGAGGAAGTCTGTCATGATGCTGTACACCGCAAAACATGCTTTTCTTACTCAGTCTAGAAGTGTTTCCAGTCCAAATATCTAAACATTCTTAAATCAAGATGCATTTACTAGATGAGTAAAATGATATTAGATACTATGACTTGTATATTATGACTTGATATTAGATATTATGACTTGTAGATATTATGACAATGGGGTCAGAAAAATAATGTTAAAACGAGACATAATATCTACTTTAGTAAATGCATCTGGATTTAAGAATGTTTAGATATTTGGACTGGAAAGAGAGAAAAGCTCTGCCGTTTGAATGACTTTCTTTTCCCTGAATGATCATATTCCCGTTCTGCATTACGTCTGTGTCCGGATCCGGTGACGAACTCCATCCGTCATGAATTGTCCATTTTCAGTTATCATGGTACCGGTGCTGTGTGCCTGTCAAGTACAGTACTATGATAACTGAAGATTGACGGTGCCAACACATGTTTGAGCTCCAGTGGATCGGCTCTCCGTGGAGTCCTGCTTCATGTGTATGTGGACGAGGTTTATGCTAAGAAATGGTTAAAGCTCCTCTATTGTGCTATATTAAAGGCTACTAATGTTGTTTTGCGTCTCCTACAACAGGTTCACACGCATCTAAGATCAAGAACACTGTAACGTCCTCATGATCTCCACTGCAGCGTCAGCTCTTTCCTCTCAGTGTCTGAAACGCTTCAGTCTCTCTAAACCCCGCCTCTCTGAGAGCTGCTCTGCTCTGATTGGTCAGATGGCCCAGTCTGCTGTGATTGGGCAGAAACCAAATGCTCATTATCATATCTGGATCTGACAGTCAAAATTCTGATACAAAGTCAAAATTATGACTTGAAGAAGTAAATAAGTCAAAACTGACTTGTCAAAATTGCGTCAAGTTGAAATTCTGACAAAAAAAGGGTCATAATTATGACATTATGGTTGAAATTTTGAGTCAAAATTCTTCTGACTGAAGACGTAAAGTCAAAAATGTGACATTATGGCACATAAGATATAATTAAGTCATAAAGTGTCATAATTATGATAGTTAAAATGATGACGGTGTCAAAATTCTGACTTGAGACATAAAAAGATGAAATTGACAAGTCAAATATGACAGTTGAAATTAAGTCATAATTATGAAAAAGACAAAACTGCCTTAAGTCAGAATTATGACTTAAAATGTATGACATTAAATTGACTTGAAAGATCATAATTATGACATTAAAATGTCAAAATTCTGACTTGAGACGAGTAATTTCAACTTTTATTTATCCTATCAATTTATCCTAATTTTGACTCTTTAATGATAATGACTAGCATGTATTAATTTTCAATATATTTAACTTTTTTATCTCCTGATTATCACTTTGTGTGTATAATAACGATGGCGTGAGTTTTACCGTATCAATCTCATCAAAGTGGATTTGCTTTGTTCTTCTCGACATGAGCAACACGAACCAAACTCTTCCAGTCTCAGATAAACTAGTGTTTGAGGGCGGGGCTTAGAGACGCTGCTCAGCCAATCGGCTGGCATTATGCAAATGAGTTTCAAACCTACACAGATTCAGCAGGAAGTGAGACTGAATTACTGACGACTCGTTTCAGTTCAGTTTTTATTTATATATTTTTCCTTTAAGTACATTTTTTTAGTAATTTTGTAGTTTTTACTATTTTATTAGTTAACATTTTTTTGTATATATCATTTGTTATTTTAATATTTCGGTTAACATTTATTTCAAGTAAGATTTTTTTGTTTTTGTTTTAGTATTTAAATAAAAAACTTGCTTTTGAAGATGTTTATTTCAGTGAACAACATTAACATAAAATATGTAATTTTCCAATAATTTAACAACACATTCACGTGTTCACGACAATGTTATTATATTTAACTAAAACCATTAAAAAAAAGTAAAGGTTTACTAAAATAAAATAAAATGTACAAACTTCAGCTGATTGCCAAAGCAGTATTTCTAATTTTTTATTAGTTTAACTTAATTGTACTAAAATAACTAAAACTGAAATAAAAAATAATAAACTTATATAAACATATTAACTCTTAAAACTGCCAAAAATGACAAAAACACACAACAGAAATACTTAAACTTTAAAAAGAAAATGTGAAATTCAGTATATGAATAAAAGCTATAATAGTATGTCAGTGATAGTAAAATAACACTGGTTCACAGTTCAGCTCTGATGTTGGTTTATGGTCACATGACATGCAGGTAAACATGTTATTTTTACCGTGTTTGTTGGACATGTACCAGGGTAATGGCAGGTCGTGCTCATGTTGAATTCCCTTCGTCTTCTGTCCGTTTTCCACCGCAGGATCGAGTTCCTGAGACACATCCGAGACTTCTTCCAGATCATGTTCAAGATGGACCCACAGAAGCCCGGAGAAGACGAGTGTAAAGGCGGAGAGAAGATCCTGATGACGTGTGTCGGAGCCGGATACAGCAACATCAGCAAAACCGTCAAATAAACACTCGCTGAACTCACACTTTACAGCCTTTTTATAGTGTTTTCCAATGGAATGACGACATTCCCGAGTTCTTTCATGAAAAATGTCTAATTTTTGTACCATGTTTGATGCATTTTCACATTTTAAGTTGGAGTAATAAACTCTCTTTGCTGATCTCTGTTTCTCTGTCAGTCCCAGAGAGGATTATTCAGAGGTTAATAATGAACCACAGCGACGTTTGCTATTAAAGACTTGAGATCAGAGTGGGGATTGTGTGAGTTTCAGTTCATGGCTGTTAGAATTTAATCACTTTTGTATATTCAATTTGTGAACAGCTTGTAATTAAACTTTAAAAACGAGACGTTCCCCAACATCCTAGATTGTCTTTGAAAGCCTGAGACTGATGTGAAGGACTCTGGAAAAATATTTATTTCATAATGAGATTTTTGCTCACATTAATTAGTTTTACTTCAATAAAAGGTTCGATTTTTGTGGATTTTTTTAAATAAAAGATTAAAAGGAGCATTTACAGCCTTCTTTGATCATATTTATCAAGGGTGCCAATGATTCTTACCACGACTGTGTGTGTGAATGTATATGAATATAAATGCATGTATATATATATATATATATATAAACATAAAATAAAACAATATACATGATCATTACCTAAAATTAAAAATTAGAAAAATTTTGTTAATTGAAATAAAGCTAAAAATATATATATATTTATATATATAGACACATTTTCATCAGAATTTTTTTATTTAAATAAGACAAAATATAAATTTGTATTTAAAATAAAGCATATAGTTCAGGATTATACACAGCAGGGTTAATATCAGTACCTAAAATGAAGTGATTAGTTAAGTGAAATAAAGCTTAAATAATATATATTGTATATATATATATATATATATATATATTTAACTGAGATTTAAGCTAAAGCACTAAAATTAATTTCAAATAAAAACTAAAACTGGAATAAAAATAAATTAAACCTAAATAGTTATATTTAAAAAGAACAAAAAAAAATTAAAATGACTAAAGCACATAACAAAATGAATAAAAATGTAAAAACTGAAAATATAATAATTTGAATAATAACTATGAAAATGTATGAGTATAGATACACCGATAAAGTTGATAGAGGACAAGGTCCTGAACTCTGACCCGCGTTTCCTTTCTTCAGCCGTTCTCCTGTTTCTCCTGTTTCCTCCACTGTTCTCCTGTTTCCTCCACTGTTCTCCTGTTTCTCCTGTTTCCTCCACCGTTCTCCTGTTTCCTTCACTGTTCTCCTGTTTCTCCTGTTTCCTCCACTGTTCTCCTGTTTCCTCCACTGTTCTCCTGTTTCTCCTGTTTCCTCCACTGTTCTCCTGTTTCCTCCACTGTTCTCCTGTTTCTCCTGTTTCCTCCACCGTTCTCCTGTTTCCTTCACTGTTCTCCTGTTTCTCCTGTTTCCTCCACTGTTCTCCTGTTTCTCCTGCCGTTCTCCTGTTTCTCCTGTTTCCTCCACTGTTCTCCTGTTTCCTCCACTGTTCTCCTGTTTCTCCTGTTTCCTCCACTGTTCTCCTGTTTCCTCCACTGTTCTCCTGTTTCTCCTGTTTCCTCCACCGTTCTCCTGTTTCCTCCACTGTTCTCCTGTTTCTCCTGTTTCCTCCACTGTTCTCCTGTTTCTCCTGTTTCCTCCACTGTTCTCCTGTTTCTCCTGCCGTTCTCCTGTTTCTCCTGTTTCCTCTGCCGTTCTCCTGTTTCCTCCACTGTTCTCCTGTTTCTCCTGTTTCCTCCACTGTTCTCCTGTTTCTCCTGTTTCCTCCACTGTTCTCCTGTTTCTCCTGTTTCCTCCACTGTTCTCCTGTTTCCTCCACTGTTCTCCTGTTTCTCCTGTTTCCTCCACTGTTCTCCTGTTTCTCCTGTTTCCTCCACTGTTCTCCTGTTTCCTCCACTGTTCTCCTGTTTCTCCTGTTTCCTCCACTGTTCTCCTGTTTCTCCTGCCGTTCTCCTGTTTCTCCTGTTTCCTCCACTGTTCTCCTGTTTCCTCCACTGTTCTCCTGTTTCTCCTGTTTCCTCCACTGTTCTCCTGTTTCCTCCACTGTTCTCCTGTTTCTCCTGTTTCCTCCACCGTTCTCCTGTTTCCTCCACTGTTCTCCTGTTTCTCCTGTTTCCTCCACTGTTCTCCTGTTTCTCCTGCCGTTCTCCTGTTTCTCCTGTTTCCTCTGCCGTTCTCCTGTTTCCTCCACTGTTCTCCTGTTTCTCCTGTTTCCTCCACTGTTCTCCTGTTTCTCCTGTTTCCTCCACTGTTCTCCTGTTTCTCCTGTTTCCTCCACTGTTCTCCTGTTTCCTCCACTGTTCTCCTGTTTCTCCTGTTTCCTCCACTGTTCTCCTGTTTCTCCTGTTTCCTCCACTGTTCTCCTGTTTCCTCCACTGTTCTCCTGTTTCCTCCACTGTTCTCCTGTTTCTCCTGTTTCCTCCACTGTTCTCCTGTTTCTTCCGCCGTTCTCCTGTTTCTCCTGTTTCCTCCACTGTTTCTCCTGTTTCCTCCACTGTTCTCCTGTTTCCTCCACTGTTCTCCTGTTTCTCCTGTTTCCTCCGCCGTTCTCCTGTTTCTCCTGTTTCCTCCACTGTTCTCCTGTTTCCTCCGCCGTTCTCCTGTTTCTCCTGTTTCCTCCACTGTTCTCCTGTTTCCTCCGCCGTTCTCCTGTTTCTCCTGTTTCCTCCACTGTTCTCCTGTTTCTCCTGTTTCCTCCACTGTTCTCCTGTTTCCTCCACTGTTCTCCTGTTTCCTCCACTGTTCTCCTGTTTCTCCTGTTTCCTCCACTGTTCTCCTGTTTCCTCCACTGTTCTCCTGTTTCTCCTGTTTCCTCCACTGTTCTCCTGTTTCTCCTGTTTCCTCCACTTTTCTCCTGTTTCCTCCACTGTTCTCCTGTTTCTCCTGTTTCCTCCACTGTTCTCCTGTTTCTCCTGTTTCCTCCGCCGTTCTCCTGTTTCTCCTGTTTCCTCCACTGTTCTCCTGTTTCTCCTGTTTCCTCCGCCGTTCTCCTGTTTCTCCTGTTTCTCCTGTTTCCTCCACTGTTCTCCTGTTTCTCCTGTTTCCTCCACTGTTCCCCTGTTTCTCCTGTTTCCTCCGCCGTTCTCCTGTTTCCTCCACTGTTCTCCTGTTTCTCCTGTTTCCTCCACCGTTCTCCTGTTTCTCCTGTTTCCTCCACTGTTCTCCTGTTTCTCCTGTTTCCTCCACTGTTCTCCTGTTTCCTCCACTGTTCTCCTGTTTCTCCTGTTTCCTCCACTGTTCTCCTGTTTCCTCCACTGTTCTCCTGTTTCCTCCACTGTTCTCCTGTTTCTCCTGTTTCCTCCTGTTTCCTCCACTGTTCTCCTGTTTCTCCTGTTTCCTCCGCCGTTCTCCTGTTTCTCCTGTTTCCTCCACTGTTCTCCTGTTTCCTCCACTGTTCTCCTGTTTCTCCTGTTTCCTCCACTGTTCTCCTGTTTCCTCCGCCGTTCTCCTGTTTCTCCTGTTTCCTCCACTGTTCTCCTGTTTCTCCTGTTTCCTCCACTGTTCTCCTGTTTCCTCCACTGTTCTCCTGTTTCCTCCACTGTTCTCCTGTTTCTCCTGTTTCCTCCACTGTTCTCCTGTTTCCTCCACTGTTCTCCTGTTTCTCCTGTTTCCTCCACTGTTCTCCTGTTTCTCCTGTTTCCTCCACTGTTCTCCTGTTTCTCCTGCCGTTCTCCTGTTTCTCCTGTTTCCTCTGCCGTTCTCCTGTTTCCTCCACTGTTCTCCTGTTTCTCCTGTTTCCTCCACTGTTCTCCTGTTTCTCCTGTTTCCTCCACTGTTCTCCTGTTTCTCCTGTTTCCTCCACTGTTCTCCTGTTTCCTCCACTGTTCTCCTGTTTCTCCTGTTTCCTCCACTGTTCTCCTGTTTCTCCTGTTTCCTCCACTGTTCTCCTGTTTCCTCCACTGTTCTCCTGTTTCTCCTGTTTCCTCCACTGTTCTCCTGTTTCTCCTGCCGTTCTCCTGTTTCTCCTGTTTCCTCCACTGTTCTCCTGTTTCCTCCACTGTTCTCCTGTTTCTCCTGTTTCCTCCACTGTTCTCCTGTTTCCTCCACTGTTCTCCTGTTTCTCCTGTTTCCTCCACCGTTCTCCTGTTTCCTCCACTGTTCTCCTGTTTCTCCTGTTTCCTCCACTGTTCTCCTGTTTCTCCTGCCGTTCTCCTGTTTCTCCTGTTTCCTCTGCCGTTCTCCTGTTTCCTCCACTGTTCTCCTGTTTCTCCTGTTTCCTCCACTGTTCTCCTGTTTCTCCTGTTTCCTCCACTGTTCTCCTGTTTCTCCTGTTTCCTCCACTGTTCTCCTGTTTCCTCCACTGTTCTCCTGTTTCTCCTGTTTCCTCCACTGTTCTCCTGTTTCTCCTGTTTCCTCCACTGTTCTCCTGTTTCCTCCACTGTTCTCCTGTTTCCTCCACTGTTCTCCTGTTTCTCCTGTTTCCTCCACTGTTCTCCTGTTTCTTCCGCCGTTCTCCTGTTTCTCCTGTTTCCTCCACTGTTTCTCCTGTTTCCTCCACTGTTCTCCTGTTTCCTCCACTGTTCTCCTGTTTCTCCTGTTTCCTCCGCCGTTCTCCTGTTTCTCCTGTTTCCTCCACTGTTCTCCTGTTTCCTCCGCCGTTCTCCTGTTTCTCCTGTTTCCTCCACTGTTCTCCTGTTTCTCCTGTTTCCTCCGCCGTTCTCCTGTTTCTCCTGTTTCCTCCACTGTTCTCCTGTTTCTCCTGTTTCCTCCACTGTTCTCCTGTTTCCTCCACTGTTCTCCTGTTTCCTCCACTGTTCTCCTGTTTCTCCTGTTTCCTCCACTGTTCTCCTGTTTCCTCCACTGTTCTCCTGTTTCTCCTGTTTCCTCCACTGTTCTCCTGTTTCTCCTGTTTCCTCCACTTTTCTCCTGTTTCCTCCACTGTTCTCCTGTTTCTCCTGTTTCCTCCACTGTTCTCCTGTTTCTCCTGTTTCCTCCGCCGTTCTCCTGTTTCTCCTGTTTCCTCCACTGTTCTCCTGTTTCTCCTGTTTCCTCCGCCGTTCTCCTGTTTCTCCTGTTTCTCCTGTTTCCTCCACTGTTCTCCTGTTTCTCCTGTTTCCTCCACTGTTCCCCTGTTTCTCCTGTTTCCTCCGCCGTTCTCCTGTTTCCTCCACTGTTCTCCTGTTTCTCCTGTTTCCTCCACCGTTCTCCTGTTTCTCCTGTTTCCTCCACTGTTCTCCTGTTTCTCCTGTTTCCTCCACTGTTCTCCTGTTTCCTCCACTGTTCTCCTGTTTCCTCCACTGTTCTCCTGTTTCTCCTGTTTCCTCCTGTTTCCTCCACTGTTCTCCTGTTTCTCCTGTTTCCTCCGCCGTTCTCCTGTTTCTCCTGTTTCCTCCACTGTTCTCCTGTTTCCTCCACTGTTCTCCTGTTTCTCCTGTTTCCTCCACTGTTCTCCTGTTTCCTCCGCCGTTCTCCTGTTTCTCCTGTTTCCTCCACTGTTCTCCTGTTTCTCCTGTTTCCTCCACTGTTCTCCTGTTTCCTCCACTGTTCTCCTGTTTCCTCCACTGTTCTCCTGTTTCTCCTGTTTCCTCCACTGTTCTCCTGTTTCCTCCACTGTTCTCCTGTTTCTCCTGTTTCCTCCACTGTTCTCCTGTTTCTCCTGTTTCCTCCACTGTTCTCCTGTTTCCTCCACTGTTCTCCTGTTTCCTCCACTGTTCTCCTGTTTCTCCTGCCGTTCTCCTGTTTCTCCTGTTTCCTCCACTGTTCTCCTGTTTCCTCCACTGTTCTCCTGTTTCTCCTGTTTCCTCCACTGTTCTCCTGTTTCCTCCACTGTTCTCCTGTTTCCTCCACTGTTCTCCTGTTTCTCCTGCCGTTCTCCTGTTTCCTCCACTGTTTCTCCTGTTTCCTCCACTGTTCTCCTGTTTCCTCCACTGTTCTCCTGTTTCTCCTGCCGTTCTCCTGTTTCCTCCACTGTTCTCCTGTTTTCCACTGTTCTCCTGTTTCTCCTGTTTCCTCCACTGTTCTCCTGTTTCTCCTGTTTCCTCCACTGTTCTCCTGTTTCCTCCACTGTTCTCCTGTTTCCTCCACTGTTCTCCTGTTTCCTCCACTGTTCTCCTGTTTCCTCCACTGTTCTCCTGTTTCTCCTGTTTTCCACTGTTCTCCTGTTTCCTCCACTGTTCTCCTGTTTCCTCCACTGTTCTCCTGTTTCCTCCACTGTTCTCCTGTTTCTCCTGTTTCCTCCGCCGTTCTCCTGTTTCCTCCACTGTTCTCCTGTTTCTCCTGTTTCCTCCGCCGTTCTCCTGTTTCTCCTGTTTCCTCCACTGTTCTCCTGTTTCCTCCACTGTTCTCCTGTTTCTCCTGTTTCCTCCACTGTTCTCCTGTTTCCTCCGCCGTTCTCCTGTTTCTCCTGTTTCCTCCACTGTTCTCCTGTTTCCTCCACTGTTCTCCTGTTTCTCCTGTTTCCTCCACTGTTCTCCTGTTTCTCCTGTTTCCTCCACTGTTCTCCTGTTTCTCCTGTTTCCTCCGCCATCCTCCTGTTTCTCCTGTTTCCTCCACTGTTCTCCTGTTTCTCCTGTTTCCTCCACTGTTCTCCTGTTTCCTCCACTGTTCTCCTGTTTCTCCTGTTTCCTCCACTGTTCTCCTGTTTCTCCTGTTTCTCCTGTTTCCTCCACTGTTCTCCTGTTTCTCCTGTTTCCTCCACTGTTCTCCTGTTTCCTCCACTGTTCTCCTGTTTCTCCTGTTTCCTCCACTGTTCTCCTGTTTCTCCTGTTTCCTCCACTGTTCTCCTGTTTCCTCCACTGTTCTCCTGTTTTTCCTGTTTCCTCCACTGTTCTCCTGTTTCTCCTGTTTCCTCCACTGTTCTCCTGTTTCTCCTGTTTCCTCCACTGTTCTCCTGTTTCCTCCACTGTTCTCCTGTTTCTCCTGTTTCCTCCACTGTTCTCCTGTTTCTCCTGTTTCCTCCACTGTTCTCCTGTTTCCTCCACTGTTTCTCCTGTTTCCTCCACTGTTTCTCCTGTTTCCTCCACTGTTCTCCTGTTTCTCCTGTTTCCTCCACTGTTCTCCTGTTTCTCCTGTTTCCTCCGCCGTTCTCCTGTTTCTCCTGTTTCCTCCACTGTTTCTCCTGTTTCCTCCACTGTTCTCCTGTTTCTCCTGTTTCCTCCGCCGTTCTCCTGTTTCTCCTGTTTCCTCCACTGTTCTCCTGTTTCTCCTGTTTCCTCCGCCGTTCTCCTGTTTCCTCCACTGTTCTCCTGTTTCTCCTGTTTCCTCCGCCGTTCTCCTGTTTCTCCTGTTTCCTCCACTGTTCTCCTGTTTCCTCCACTGTTCTCCTGTTTCTCCTGTTTCCTCCACTGTTCTCCTGTTTCCTCCGCCGTTCTCCTGTTTCTCCTGTTTCCTCCACTGTTCTCCTGTTTCCTCCACTGTTCTCCTGTTTCTCCTGTTTCCTCCACTGTTCTCCTGTTTCTCCTGTTTCCTCCACTGTTCTCCTGTTTCTCCTGTTTCCTCCGCCATCCTCCTGTTTCTCCTGTTTCCTCCACTGTTCTCCTGTTTCTCCTGTTTCCTCCACTGTTCTCCTGTTTCCTCCACTGTTCTCCTGTTTCTCCTGTTTCCTCCACTGTTCTCCTGTTTCTCCTGTTTCTCCTGTTTCCTCCACTGTTCTCCTGTTTCTCCTGTTTCCTCCACTGTTCTCCTGTTTCCTCCACTGTTCTCCTGTTTCTCCTGTTTCCTCCACTGTTCTCCTGTTTCTCCTGTTTCCTCCACTGTTCTCCTGTTTCCTCCACTGTTCTCCTGTTTTTCCTGTTTCCTCCACTGTTCTCCTGTTTCTCCTGTTTCCTCCACTGTTCTCCTGTTTCTCCTGTTTCCTCCACTGTTCTCCTGTTTCCTCCACTGTTCTCCTGTTTCTCCTGTTTCCTCCACTGTTCTCCTGTTTCTCCTGTTTCCTCCACTGTTCTCCTGTTTCCTCCACTGTTTCTCCTGTTTCCTCCACTGTTCTCCTGTTTCTCCTGTTTCCTCCGCCGTTCTCCTGTTTCTCCTGTTTCCTCCACTGTTTCTCCTGTTTCCTCCACTGTTCTCCTGTTTCTCCTGTTTCCTCCGCCGTTCTCCTGTTTCTCCTGTTTCCTCCGCCGTTCTCCTGTTTCTCCTGTTTCCTCCACTGTTTCTCCTGTTTCCTCCACTGTTCTCCTGTTTCTCCTGTTTCCTCCGCCGTTCTCCTGTTTCTCCTGTTTCCTCCACTGTTTCTCCTGTTTCCTCCACTGTTTCTCCTGTTTCCTCCACTGTTTCTCCTGTTTCCTCCACTGTTCTCCTGTTTCTCCTGTTTCCTCCACTGTTCTCCTGTTTCCTCCAGTTTCCTCCACTGTTCTCCTGTTTCCTCCACTGTTCTCCTGTTTCTCCTGTTTCCTCCACTGTTCTCCTGTTTCTCCTGTTTCCTCCACTGTTCTCCTGTTTCTCCTGTTTCCTCCGCCGTTCTCCTGTTTCCTCCACTGTTCTCCTGTTTCTCCTGTTTCCTCCGCTGTTCTCCTGTTTCTCCTGTTTCCTCCACTGTTCTCCTGTTTCCTCCACTGTTCTCCTGTTTCTCCTGTTTCCTCCACTGTTCTCCTGTTTCTCCTGTTTCCTCCGCCGTTCTCCTGTTTCTCCTGTTTCCTCCACTGTTCTCCTGTTTCTCCTGTTTCCTACGCCGTTCTCCTGTTTCTCCTGTTTCCTCCACTGTTCTCCTGTTTCCTCCACTGTTCTCCTGTTTCTCCTGCCGTTCTCCTGTTTCTCCTGCTGTTCTCCTGTTTCTCCTGTTTCCTCCACTGTTCTCCTGTTTCCTCCACTGTTCTCCTGTTTCTCCTGTTTCCTCCACTGTTCTCCTGTTTCTCCTGTTTCCTCCACTGTTCTCCTGTTTCCTCCACTGTTCTCCTGTTTCCTCCACTGTTCTCCTGTTTCTCCTGCCGTTCTCCTGTTTCTCATGCCGTTCTCCTGTTTCTCCTGTTTCCTCCACTGTTTCTCCTGTTTCCTTCACTGTTCTCCTGTTTCCTCCACTGTTCTCCTGTTTCTCCTGTTTCTCCTGTTTCTCCTGCCGTTCTCCTGTTTCTCCTGTTTCCTTCACTGTTCTCCTGTTTCCTCCACTGTTCTCCTGTTTCTCCTGTTTCCTCCACTGTTCTCCTGTTTCCTCCACTGTTCTCCTGTTTCTCCTGTTTCTCCTCTTTCCTCCGCTGTTCTCCTGTTTCTCCTGTTTCCTCCACTGTTCTCCTGTTTCTCCTGTTTCCTCCACTGTTCTCCTGTTTCTCCTGTTTCCTCCGCCGTTCTCCTGTTTCTCCTGTTTCCTCCACTGTTCTCCTGTTTCTCCTGTTTCCTACGCCGTTCTCCTGTTTCTCCTGTTTCCTCCACTGTTCTCCTGTTTCCTCCACTGTTCTCCTGTTTCTCCTGCCGTTCTCCTGTTTCTCCTGCTGTTCTCCTGTTTCTCCTGTTTCCTCCACTGTTCTCCTGTTTCCTCCACTGTTCTCCTGTTTCTCCTGTTTCCTCCACTGTTCTCCTGTTTCTCCTGTTTCCTCCACTGTTCTCCTGTTTCCTCCACTGTTCTCCTGTTTCCTCCACTGTTCTCCTGTTTCTCCTGCCGTTCTCCTGTTTCTCATGCCGTTCTCCTGTTTCTCCTGTTTCCTCCACTGTTTCTCCTGTTTCCTTCACTGTTCTCCTGTTTCCTCCACTGTTCTCCTGTTTCTCCTGTTTCTCCTGCCGTTCTCCTGTTTCTCCTGTTTCCTTCACTGTTCTCCTGTTTCCTCCACTGTTCTCCTGTTTCTCCTGTTTCCTCCACTGTTCTCCTGTTTCCTCCACTGTTCTCCTGTTTCTCCTGTTTCTCCTCTTTCCTCCGCTGTTCTCCTGTTTCTCCTGTTTCCTCCACTGTTCTCCTGTTTCTCCTGTTTCCTCCACTGTTCTCCTGTTTCCTCCACTGTTCTCCTGTTTCCTCCACTGTTCTCCTGTTTCTCCTGTTTCCTCCACTGTTCTCCTGTTTCTCCTGTTTCCTCCGCCGTTCTCCTGTTTCCTCCACTGTTCTCCTGTTTCTCCTGTTTCCTCCACCGTTCTCCTGTTTCTCCTGTTTCCTCCACTGTTCTCCTGTTTCCTCCACTGTTCTCCTGTTTCTCCTGTTTCCTCCACTGTTCTCCTGTTTCCTCCACTGTTCTCCTGTTTCCTCCACTGTTCTCCTGTTTCCTCCACTGTTCTCCTGTTTCTCCTGTTTCCTCCTGTTTCTCCTGTTTCCTCCGCCGTTCTCCTGTTTCTCCTGTTTCCTCCACTGTTCTCCTGTTTCTCCTGTTTCCTCCACTGTTCTCCTGTTTCCTCCACTGTTCTCCTGTTTCCTCCACTGTTCTCCTGTTTCTCCTGTTTCCTCCACTGTTCTCCTGTTTCTCCTGTTTCCTCCGCCATCCTCCTGTTTCTCCTGTTTCCTCCACTGTTCTCCTGTTTCTCCTGTTTCCTCCACTGTTCTCCTGTTTCCTCCACTGTTCTCCTGTTTCTCCTGTTTCCTCCACTGTTCTCCTGTTTCTCCTGTTTCCTCCACCGTTCTCCTGTTTCTCCTGTTTCCTCCACTGTTCTCCTGTTTCCTCCACTGTTCTCCTGTTTCTCCTGTTTCCTCCACTGTTCTCCTGTTTCTCCTGTTTCCTCCACTGTTCTCCTGTTTCCTCCACTGTTCTCCTGTTTTTCCTGTTTCCTCCACTGTTCTCCTGTTTCTCCTGTTTCCTCCACTGTTCTCCTGTTTCTCCTGTTTCCTCCACTGTTCTCCTGTTTTCTCCACTGTTCTCCTGTTTCTCCTGTTTCCTCCACTGTTCTCCTGTTTCTCCTGTTTCCTCCACTGTTCTCCTGTTTCCTCCACAGTTTCTCCTGTTTCCTCCACTGTTTCTCCTGTTTCCTCCACTGTTCTCCTGTTTCTCCTGTTTCCTCCACTGTTCTCCTGTTTCTCCTGTTTCCTCCGCCGTTCTCCTGTTTCTCCTGTTTCCTCCACTGTTTCTCCTGTTTCCTCCACTGTTCTCCTGTTTCTCCTGTTTCCTCCGCCGTTCTCCTGTTTCTCCTGTTTCCTCCGCCGTTCTCCTGTTTCTCCTGTTTCCTCCACTGTTTCTCCTGTTTCCTCCACTGTTCTCCTGTTTCTCCTGTTTCCTCCGCCGTTCTCCTGTTTCTCCTGTTTCCTCCACTGTTTCTCCTGTTTCCTCCACTGTTTCTCCTGTTTCCTCCACTGTTTCTCCTGTTTCCTCCACTGTTCTCCTGTTTCTCCTGTTTCCTCCACTGTTCTCCTGTTTCCTCCAGTTTCCTCCACTGTTCTCCTGTTTCCTCCACTGTTCTCCTGTTTCCTCCACTGTTCTCCTGTTTCTCCTGTTTCCTCCACTGTTCTCCTGTTTCTCCTGTTTCCTCCACTGTTCTCCTGTTTCTCCTGTTTCCTCCGCCGTTCTCCTGTTTCCTCCACTGTTCTCCTGTTTCTCCTGTTTCCTCCGCTGTTCTCCTGTTTCTCCTGTTTCCTCCACTGTTCTCCTGTTTCCTCCACTGTTCTCCTGTTTCTCCTGTTTCCTCCACTGTTCTCCTGTTTCTCCTGTTTCCTCCGCCGTTCTCCTGTTTCTCCTGTTTCCTCCACTGTTCTCCTGTTTCTCCTGTTTCCTACGCCGTTCTCCTGTTTCTCCTGTTTCCTCCACTGTTCTCCTGTTTCCTCCACTGTTCTCCTGTTTCTCCTGCCGTTCTCCTGTTTCTCCTGCTGTTCTCCTGTTTCTCCTGTTTCCTCCACTGTTCTCCTGTTTCCTCCACTGTTCTCCTGTTTCTCCTGTTTCCTCCACTGTTCTCCTGTTTCTCCTGTTTCCTCCACTGTTCTCCTGTTTCCTCCACTGTTCTCCTGTTTCTCCTGCCGTTCTCCTGTTTCTCATGCCGTTCTCCTGTTTCTCCTGTTTCCTCCACTGTTTCTCCTGTTTCCTTCACTGTTCTCCTGTTTCCTCCACTGTTCTCCTGTTTCTCCTGTTTCTCCTGTTTCTCCTGCCGTTCTCCTGTTTCTCCTGTTTCCTTCACTGTTCTCCTGTTTCCTCCACTGTTCTCCTGTTTCTCCTGTTTCCTCCACTGTTCTCCTGTTTCTCCTGTTTCCTCCACTGTTCTCCTGTTTCTCCTGTTTCTCCTCTTTCCTCCGCTGTTCTCCTGTTTCTCCTGTTTCCTCCACTGTTCTCCTGTTTCTCCTGTTTCCTCCACTGTTCTCCTGTTTCTCCTGTTTCCTCCACTGTTCTCCTGTTTCTCCTGCCGTTCTCCTGTTTCCTCCACTGTTCTCCTGTTTCTCCTGTTTCCTCCACTGTTCTCCTGTTTCCTCCACTGTTCTCCTGTTTCTCCTGTTTCCTCCGCCGTTCTCCTGTTTCTCCTGTTTCCTCCACTGTTCTCCTGTTTCTCCTGTTTCCTCCACTGTTCTCCTGTTTCTCCTGTTTCCTCCACTGTTCTCCTGTTTCTCCTGCCGTTCTCCTGTTTCCTCCACTGTTCTCCTGTTTCTCCTGTTTCCTCCACTGTTTCTCCTGTTTCCTCCACTGTTCTCCTGTTTCCTCCACTGTTCTCCTGTTTCTCCTGTTTCCTCCACTGTTCTCCTGTTTCCTCCACTGTTCTCCTGTTTCCTCCACTGTTCTCCTGTTTCTCCTGTTTCCTCCACTTTTCTCCTATTTCCTCCACTGTTCTTCTGTTTCTCCTGTTTCCTCCACTGTTCTCCTGTTTCTCCTGTTTCCTCCGCCGTTCTCCTGTTTCTCCTGTTTCCTCCGCCGTTCTCCTGTTTCTCCTGTTTCCTCCACTGTTCTCCTGTTTCTCCTGTTTCCTCCGCCGTTCTCCTGTTTCTCCTGTTTCCTCCACTGTTCTCCTGTTTCTCCTGTTTCCTCCACTGTTCTCCTGTTTCTCCTGTTTCCTCCGCCGTTCTCCTGTTTCCTCCACTGTTCTCCTGTTTCTCCTGTTTCCTCCACCGTTCTCCTGTTTCTCCTGTTTCCTCCACTGTTCTCCTGTTTCCTCCACTGTTCTCCTGTTTCTCCTGTTTCCTCCACTGTTCTCCTGTTTCCTCCACTGTTCTCCTGTTTCCTCCACTGTTCTCCTGTTTCCTCCACTGTTCTCCTGTTTCTCCTGTTTCCTCCTGTTTCTCCTGTTTCCTCCGCCGTTCTCCTGTTTCCTCCACTGTTCTGCTGTTTCTCCTGTTTCCTCCACTGTTCTCCTGTTTCCTCCACTGTTCTCCTGTTTCTCCTGTTTCCTCCACTGTTCTCCTGTTTCTCCTGTTTCCTCCACTGTTCTCCTGTTTCTCCTGTTTCCTCCACTGTTCTCCTGTTTCCTCCACTGTTCTCCTGTTTCCTCCACTGTTCTCCTGTTTCCTCCACTGTTCTCCTGTTTCTCCTGTTTCCTCCACTGTTCTCCTGTTTCCTCCACTGTTCTCCTGTTTCTCCTGTTTCCTCCACTGTTCTCCTGTTTCTCCTGTTTCCTCCACTGTTCTCCTGTTTCTCCTGTTTCCTCCACTGTTCTCCTGTTTCTCCTGTTTCCTCTGCCGTTCTCCTGTTTTTCCTGTTTCCTCCACTGTTCTCCTGTTTCTCCTGTTTCCTCCACTGTTCTCCTGTTTCTCCTGTTTCCTCCAATGTTCTCCTGTTTCTCCTGTTTCCTCCACTGTTCTCCTGTTTCTCCTGTTTCCTCCACTGTTCTCCTGTTTCCTCCAATGTTCTCCTGTTTCCTCCACTGTTCTCCTGTTTCTCCTGTTTCCTCCACTGTTCTCCTGTTTCCTCCACTGTTCTCCTGTTTCCTCCACTGTTCTCCTGTTTCTCCTGTTTCCTCCACTGTTCTCCTGTTTCTCTTGTTTCCTCCACTGTTCTCCTGTTTCCTCCACTGTTCTCCTGTTTCCTCCACTGTTCTCCTGTTTCTCCTGTTTCATCCACTGTTCTCCTGTTTCCTCCACTGTTCTCCTGTTTCCTCCACTGTTCTCCTGTTTCTCCTGCCGTTCTCCTGTTTCTCCTGTTTCTCCTACCGTTCTCCTGTTTCTCCTGTTTCCTCCACTGTTCTCCTGTTTCCTCCACTGTTCTCCTGTTTCCTCCACTGTTCTCCTGTTTCCTCCACTGTTCTCCTGTTTCTCCTGTTTCCTCCACTGTTCTCCTGTTTCTCCTGTTTCCTCCACTGTTCTCCTGTTTCCTCCACTGTTCTCCTGTTTCCTCCACTGTTCTCCTGTTTCTCCTGCCGTTCTCCTGTTTCCTCCACTGTTTCTCCTGTTTCCTCCACTGTTTCTCCTGTTTCTCCTGCCGTTCTCCTGTTTCCTCCACTGTTTCTCCTGTTTCCTCCATTGTTTCTCCTGTTTCCTCCACTGTTTCTCCTGTTTCCTCCACTGTTCTCCTGTTTCCTCCACTGTTCTCCTGTTTCTCCTGTTTCCTCCACTGTTTCTCATGTTTCCTCCACTGTTCTCCTGTTTCCTCCACTGTTCTCCTGTTTCCTCCAATGTTCTCCTGTTTCTCCTGTTTCCTCCACTGTTCTCCTGTTTCTCCTGTTTCCTCCACTGTTTCTCATGTTTCCTCCACTGTTCTCCTGTTTCCTCCACTGTTCTCCTGTTTCCTCCAATGTTCTCCTGTTTCTCCTGTTTCCTCCACTGTTCTCCTGTTTCTCTTGTTTCCTCCACTGTTCTCCTGTTTCCTCCACTGTTCTCCTGTTTCCTCCACTGTTCTCCTGTTTCTCCTGTTTCCTCCACTGTTCTCCTGTTTCTCCTGTTTCCTCCAATGTTCTCCTGTTTCTCCTGTTTCCTCCACTGTTCTCCTGTTTCTCTTGTTTCCTCCACTGTTCTCCTGTTTCCTCCACTGTTCTCCTGTTTCCTCCACTGTTCTCCTGTTTCTCCTGTTTCCTCCAATGTTCTCCTGTTTCTCCTGTTTCCTCCACTGTTCTCCTGTTTCTCCTGTTTCCTCCAATGTTCTCCTGTTTCTCCTGTTTCCTCCACTGTTCTCCTGTTTCTCTTGTTTCCTCCACTGTTCTCCTGTTTCCTCCACTGTTCTCCTGTTTCTCCTGTTTCCTCCACTGTTCTCCTGTTTCCTCCGCCGTTCTCCTGTTTCTCCTGTTTCCTCCACTGTTCTCCTGTTTCTCCTGTTTCCTCCACTGTTCTCCTGTTTCCTCCACTGTTCTCCTGTTTCCTCCACTGTTCTCCTGTTTCTCCTGTTTCCTCCACTGTTCTCCTGTTTCCTCCACTGTTCTCCTGTTTCCTCCACTGTTCTCCTGTTTCTCCTGTTTCCTCCACTGTTCTCCTGTTTCCTCCACTGTTCTCCTGTTTCCTCCACTGTTCTCCTGTTTCTCCTGCCGTTCTCCTGTTTCTCCTGTTTCTCCTGCCGTTCTCCTGTTTCTCCTGTTTCCTCCACTGTTCTCCTGTTTCCTCCACTGTTCTCCTGTTTCTCCTGTTTCCTCCACTGTTCTCCTGTTTCCTCCACTGTTCTCCTGTTTCCTCCACTGTTCTCCTGTTTCTCCTGTTTCCTCCACTGTTCTCCTGTTTCTCCTGTTTCCTCCACTGTTCTCCTGTTTCTCCTGTTTCCTCCACTGTTCTCCTGTTTCTCCACTGTTCTCCTGTTTCCTCCACTGTTCTCCTGTTTCCTCCACTGTTCTCCTGTTTCTCCTGTTTCCTCCACTGTTCTCCTGTTTCTCCTGTTTCCTCCACTGTTCTCCTGTTTCTCCTGTTTCCTCCACTGTTCTCCTGTTTCTCCTGTTTCCTCCACTGTTCTCCTGTTTCCTCCACTGTTCTCCTGTTTCCTCCACTGTTCTCCTGTTTCCTCCACTGTTCTCCTGTTTCCTCCACTGTTCTCCTGTTTCCTCCACTGTTCTCCTGTTTCTCCTGTTTCCTCCACTGTTCTCCTGTTTCTCCTGTTTCCTCCACTGTTCTCCTGTTTCCTCCACTGTTCTCCTGTTTCCTCCACTGTTCTCCTGTTTCTCCTGTTTCCTCCACTGTTCTCCTGTTTCCTCCACTCATGCTCGTGTTCTGGACGGACGGCTGGTGTTTGTGTTCTGATCTTTGGTCAGGAATGTTTTAAGAGGGTCCCGCTTCTTTTTAAAAGCTTCCTATTATTGTGTTTGGCTCTCGTGGCTCGTCTGATACTCTCGCTTAGACCTCCTCTAGTGCTTCGGCCTCTTGACTGCTTTCTGTCAGAAAAGAGTTGCGCAATGACTAAATATTGACACGTGATCAGAAGTGATTTCTCTGAATCAACCGCATGAGGGGTCAAAGGGCAACAAATAGCAACAAATAGCACACTTGATACATTGGATCCAGATCTGATGCAGGACCTGCGCCTGGACACACTCACACACACACACTCCAGATCTGATGAAGGATCTGCGCCTCAATACACACACACACACACACACACACACACACACTCCAGATCTGATGAAGGATCTGCGCCTGGACACACTCACACACACACACTCCAGATCTGATGAAGGATCTGCGCCTCAATACACACACACACACACACACGCACACACACACACACACACACACACACACACACACACACACACACACACTCCAGATCTGATGAAGGATCTGCGCCTCGATACACACACACTCACACACACACTCCAGATCTGATGCAGGACCTGCGCCTCAATACACACACACACACACACACACACACACACACACTCCAGATCTGATGAAGGATCTGCGCCTCAATACACACACACACACACACACACACACACACACACACACTCCAGATCTGATGAAGGATCTGCGCCTCGATACACACACACACACACACACACACACTCACGCTCCAGATCTGATGAAGGATCTGCGCCTCGATACACACACACACACACACTCACACACACATATATATATACACACACAGGGCCTAAATTAACACTCGCCAAGCACCAGATGAGAGTAGATTCTGCATTGGCATGATGTCAGTAAACAGTGAGTACAGTAAACACTGTGGATCATGTCTTCTGTGAATGTGAACAGTAAACCCATGTGTGACAGTATCAGTGTATTAGACCTGTGCGTTCGCTCTTAAAGTGACAGTAGCCTAATATTCCTGCTGTGCTTTTACTGTTAATCAAACAACAAAACACAGAAATAAATCACTCACTGCTCTCCACTGAATAACTTTAATTAGGATTAATCTACGGTTAATTTATACAGTGAAGACTATATGCAGTGGGTTTTTTTTTTTTTTTTTACATTTGCCTACTTTATTCATTTCTGTTAGATCTACCTGAAAATAACTGTTTATTTAATTTGTATCATTGTTATATTATATTTATTTGTGCTTTTGATTGTAATATGATTATGTTCTTATGCTATTACTGATTGTTTACTTGTCATTAATAACGTTTTAAATGTATATTAGTTAGGCAAGTAGTTTTAGCTGTGGTATTGAAATTGGACTGGAGAATTGTGTATTTTCACTGGTATCTAAAAGTTTAGTGTCATTACTGACTAATCTTGCAAAAACAGTTTCAAGTCACTAGGTGTATTATTGTGCAACATATATTGTGTTGGGATTTTGTAGTGGTAATATAATATCTATTATGTTTGATCATATGTACACTACTAATTGTAAAGAATATGCAGCTTTAGACACAGCAGTGAGTGTGCAGCGGCTGAAGCGCGTGTGTTTGTGCGCGTGCCCTGCGTTGCGCATGCGCGTTGATGATGGCGTCGGAGGTGAGCGGCAGCAGCGGCAGCAGCGACGCGTCAAACAGCACCGCGGAGGAGGAACGCGTGCGTCGGCTCTTCCAGACGTGCGACGGGGACGGAGACGGATACATAAACCGGTCAGAAAACACACTAAACTCACTCGTTCCGCAGGAGAAACTCATAAAGAGTCGCGAGGCTGAGCAGCGGGACGCGCGCGCTGACGTCACGCTCGTTTTAGTGAGACTGCTGCAACAATGTCACGATTTAACTCGTGAAAAACACACACATAAACGCGTGTAAAGTTAGTTTGCGTGGAGTTAAAGCTGTCAGAAGCGCGTTCGCGGTGTCGGAGGTGACAGGAAATGTTTCATCATCCGCTAAACTTTGCGGTTTGTTTGTGTTTATGAACTTGTTCTCTTTTGGAACTCTTGAATCTGCTCACTTTTTGAATATACATATTTGAATGCAATTCTATGTGTCTTCTTGTTGTTGAATGTTGTTTTGAGTGATTCTTATGGTGTTAATGTAATGATAGCTGGTGTAAAATCCTCATCTCATTACTGAGGTACTGGGTTTTGCAAGACAAATCAAAGACACGAGATCTTAGTAGGTTATCTTTACTTGAAACTTAATGACAGAAATCCTGTCTGGGACCCCAACACACACACACACACACACATATATTTGTATATATATTATTATGTTTTTGCATGCATGCATTCCTGTCATTTGATGAATTAAAGCTAGTCTGATATTAGTGGCAGGGACATCATGTTTAGCTGATGAAAGCAAAAACATTATTTTTTTAATCGTTTCCAAAATCACAACAGCATGCTTCAGTGTAATAAAAGATTTATAATATTGGCTCCATCTTAAAAAAAATGTCATTGCTTGCGTTAGATTGCGTTAAGTGTCATTAAGTGTTAAGAAAGTTGCACAAACACAACCAGAAAGAAGTTTGATTGAAAGAACCCGATAAAACAAACTAGATCTGGAGATGCAAATAAAGACAGTGTTGTGACATTTCATGAGTGTGAAACATCAGCAAAAGATTGTCATAGCTAAAGTGATGAAGTTAGTTCTCAAAGCAAGCATAATTTATAGTGAAGAAAGACACAAACATACTTTACAAGCAAAACATTTGACAAAGCGTGATAAAGAATAGATCTAGTTCAGTGTTAGGCTACAGCAAATCATGTGTTCAAGCCATACAACTAATACAGAACTATTATATTTCACTCAGATCACTTATGCATTTATATTCCATTAACCAGCCAGGAGAGTTAGTAGATCAGCGTCTTGAGCTTGACACAACATTCCTGATGTTCATCCATGTTCATTTGCTGCTATAACTAGTAGTAAAGAAGAAGAGATGATCACGGTAATGATTGTTTGAATTTCTTAAAAAATAAAACGTTTGAAAGCTGAAAGCTGTCTGTCATAGTTAAAGCGATGAAGTTAGTTCAGTGGTGAGATAATGTCCTGCAGACACAGACACTCTTTGTGCTTTTTTGACTGAAATGTCCAATCTGTACAATTTGGGGCGACTGTAAATGTAAATAAGCTAGAGATGCGTGGCATATCGGTATCGGCTGATATCGGTTCATTTTTAATGTTATCGTTATCGGCCCGATAAGAAACTTTGGCCGATATATTAAAGCCGATTAATAATGTATTATTTCCTTCAGATGCGCACTGTTTAACATTATGATTTTGAATAACTTGAAATATGATTGGAATCACTTCAAAAAAGGAAAATACAGTTCAGTGCAACGTCTGTCATATCGGCTACATAACATTATCATGAGAACATCATAATTGTGTGTTTGAGACGTGGATTTTACTGGTGAGACTTTTGTTTTTGTAATCAGGCTCTTAAAAGTTATATAAAAATTTGGATTTAGATTTATCGGCCGATAATATCGGTTATCGGCTTCCAAATATGAAGAATTATCGGTTATCGGCTTCCAAATATGAAGAATTATCGGTTATCGGCTATCGGCCAAAATGTTCATATCGGTGCATCCCTAAAATAAGCCTCTCTCTCTCTCTCTCTCTCTCTCTCTCTCTCTCTCTCTCTCTCTCTCTCTCCCTCCCTCCCTCTCTCTCTCTCTCTCTCCCTCCCTCCCTCTCTCCCTCCCTCTCTCTCTCTCTCTCTCTCTCTCTCTCTCAGGAATGATCTGCTGATGGTGTGCCGGCAGCTGAACATGGAGGGCGCGGTGGCAGAGATCATGGCTCAGCTCGGCGCCGACGAGCGAGGAAAGATTTCCTTCGAAGACTTCACACGCTGTCGCATGCAACTGGTCGGAGAGATCCGGAAAGAAGAAGGACAACTGTCTCTCTCCGGCGACTCGGAGGAGCAGAAACTTCGGGAACGTGTCGCCTCTTGGCCGACCAGCAGCGAGAACAGTTTAGGTATGAGACTTTCCTTGTCCAGATCTCGAACCTTAAAGGGACGGTTCACCCAAAAATGAAACATTCGTCAAAATATCTTTTGGAGGGTGGGCAAATGATGACAGAATTTTAACTGTCCCTTCTAACATCATCTCAAATATGAATATGAATTATTTTTTTTTTTAAATGAATAGGAAATGAATTCATGCTGAAAAAGATATTTATACCTAGAGCATAGGGATGCACCGATATGAACATTTTGGCCGATACGATAATTCTTCATATTTGAAAGCCGATAACCGATATATTGGCCGATAAATGTAAATCCTCATTTTTATATCATTTTTTAGAGCCTGATTACAAAAACAAAAGTCTCACCAGTAAAATCCACGTCTCAAACACACAATTATGATGTTCTCATGATAATGTTATGTAGCCGATATGACAGGCTTGCGCTGCACATGTTGCTCTGAACTGTACTTTCCTTTTTTGTGATTTCAAGCACTTTATAATCATCATGTTGAGCAGTGCGCATCTGAAGGAAATAATACATTATTTATTGGCTTTAATATATTAAAAATGAACCGATATCGGCTGATACTGATTTGGTGGCCGATATATCATGCGTCCCTAATAATGCACATTGTTGTGATTTCATGGCTCAAACATCACATTTCCAGTCCTGAGTTTTATTCAGGATACCACACCTCCTACAGTTCCCAATCCAGAGCTTTTGTCTCTGTTTTAGTTCAGTTTTGAGTAGGGGTGTAACAATATATCGCAATACAAAACTGCAACAATATGTATCGTGGATAGTTCACCCAAAATAAAAATTATTGTGTGTGAAAAAATTCAAGTTTTCTGAGTTTTAGTGTCAGTACTACATTAAACGACTATATATAATGTATAATAATGCAATGGGGGAATATTTGTGTGTCCTGTCTGATGTTACCATACATTATTTTAAATATATCTAGTCAGTGAAAGAGTTTATTTCTAAAATAATTCAGTGTTTTCATCTTCAGAATCATGAATATTGTTGTTCTGGCGTCTCTATTGTCCTGTGCTTTGGGTTTCAGCACCAAGTCCAAAAGCCTGTTCATTTACACACACAATGTAAAACCAAATTTAACATTTTAATCAACAGTGCATTTTTTGTTAACCTTTTCCCATGTGTCTTGGAGTATCGCAGTAATATGGTATCATGAGTTCAGTATCGTATATCGTATCGTGACGTGACGTGAGGGGATCGTTACACCCCTAGTTCTGAGTGATGCTCGTGTCTGAAGTCTTGTGTGGTTCTCGCAGGCGCTCGAGAGAGCTGGGAGTTTGACTCTGGGGTCCGAGATTTACAGAGTCCAGATCTTCAGTCCCCGACGCAAGCCAATCCGAGCTCGCCGTTACTCCAGAAGCTTCTCGAGCCTTCATCCGGGATCCACAAGCTCCTGTCAAAGCCTTCATCCACTCTGAGCGGAAACTACCTGGAACTGGCCAATACTGTGAGTCTGAACACGGTCCAGCCGCTGACACTGAGTGGTTGGTTGGAGTTGGCAAGGGTTATTTTATTTCATATGTGTAGTTTATAGGAGGGCAAGACAAAGCTTTCCTCCACTGGCCACCATTCTTACCAGGTTTGTACTAAATAGTAAGACAGTAGAGCATTTTGGGATATATCATTAAAAAAATGCTTGATGGAAACTACAAGATGCTCTGAAAGCTCGTTTCCACCACAGAATAAAACATTTTAAAATATATTTGCGACTTTTTTATCTCACAATTGAGAGATACACATTAATTTCTCATTAATGCAATTATCTAATCAACCAATCACATGGCAGTTGCTTCAATGCATTTAGGGGTGTGGTCCTGGTCAAGACAATCTCCTGAACTCCAAACTGAATGTCAGAATGGGAAAGAAAGGTGATTTAAGCAATTTTGAGCGTGGCATGGTTGTTGGTGCCAGACGGGCCGGTCTGAGTATTTCACAATCTGCTCAGTTACTGGGATTTTCACGCAAAACCATTTATAGGGTTTACAAAGAATGGTGTGAAAAGGGAAAAACATCCAGTATGCGTCAGTCCTGTGGGCGAAAATGCCTTGTTGATGCTAGAGGTCAGAGGAGAATGGGCCGACTGATTCAAGCTGATAGAAGAGCAACTTTGACTGAAATAACCACTCGTTACAACCGAGGTATGCAGCAAAGCATTTGTGAAGCCACAACACGCACAACCTTGAGGCGGATGGGCTACAACAGCAGAAGACCCCACCGGGTACCACTCATCTCCACTACAAATAGGAAAAAGAGGCTACAATTTGCACGAGCTCACCAAAATTGGACAGTTGAAGACTGGAAAAATGTTGCCTGGTCTGATGAGTCTCGATTTCTGTTGAGACCTTCAGATGGTAGAGTCAGAATTTGGCGTAAACAGAATGAGAACATGATCCATCATGCCTTGTTACCACTGTGCAGGCTGGTGGTGGTGGTGTAATGGTGTGGGGGATGTTTTCTTGGCACACTTTAGGCCCCTTAGTGCCAATTGGGCATCGTTTAAATGCCACGGCCTACCTGAGCATTGTTTCTGACCATGTCCATCCCTTTATGACCACCATGTACCCATCCTCTGATGGCTACTTCCAGCAGGATAATGCACCATGTCACAAAGCTCGAATCATTTCAAATTGGTTTCTTGAACATGACAATGAGTTCACTGTACTAAAATGGCCCCCACAGTCACCAGATCTCAACCCAATAGAGCATCTTTGGGATGTGGTGGAACGGGAGCTTCGTGCCCTGGATGTGCATCCCACAAATCTCCATCAACTGCAAGATGCTATCCTATCAATATGGGCCAACATTTCTAAAGAATGCTTTCAGCACCTTGTTGAATCAATGCCACGTAGAATTAAGGCAGTTCTGAAGGCGAAAGGGGGTCAAACACAGTATTAGTATGGTGTTCCTAATAATCCTTTAGGTGAGTGTATAAAGTCATAATTGCGAGATGTAAACATGCAATTCTGAGAAAAGTCATAATTGCGACTTTATATCACACAATTCTGACTTTATATTACGCAATTCTGAGATAAAAAGATATATATGTATATTTTTTTCCATTCTGTGGCGGAAACGAGCTTCCATGAGACGCACACAAAAAAGTACAGAACGTAATCACTCAATGGAGGCGGATAATGTTTTGTTATCCGATAAGAGGACATGCGCATAAACTACGACGGAAACACATTTACAGAATAAGTCCCTCAAAGCTCATGTGACTTCGCCTCAGCGTCAGCTGTGATTGGATGACTGGAGTAACCAGTGGACCAATGGCGTCGCAGCGTCTCTAATGCTGGTTTGGTGTTTCTGAAACGCCGGAGTCGGAGTGTGTGATCAGAATGATTGGGTTTAACTCCCTCCAGAAGCGGCTGTGTTGATTTGATCATGTTTGATGATTCATGACCTGGACATGTTTATGTGAGATCTGCTCTTCAAGAGTGAAACAAGAAGAGTGTGTGTGAGTGTGTGCGTCTGTGTGTGTGTGTGTAAGAGTGTGTGTAAGAGTGTGTGTGTGTGTGTGTGTGTGTGTGTGTGTGTGTGTGTGTGTGTGAGTGAGTGAGTGAGTGAGTGAGTGTGTGAGAGTGAGTGTGTGTGTGAGTGTGTGTGTCTGTGTGTGTGTGTAAGAGTGTGTAAGAGTGTGTAAGAGTGTGTGAGTGTGTGTGTGTGTGTGTGTGTGTGTGTGAGAGAGAGAGAGAGTGTGTGTGTGTGTGTGAGTGTGTGCATCTGTGTGTGTGTAAGAGTGTGTAAGAGTGTGTGAGTGTGTGTGAGTGTGTGTGTGAGTGTGTGTGAGTGTGTGTGTGAGTGAGTGTGTGTGTGTGTGTGTGTGTGTGTGTGTGTGAGAGAGAGAGAGTGTGTGTGTGTGTGTGTGTGTGTGTGTGTGTGTGAGAGAGAGAGAGAGTGTGTGTGTGTGTGAGAGTGAGTGTGTGAGAGTGAGTGTGTGAGAGTGAGTGTGTGAGAGTGAGTGTGTGAGAGTGTGTGTGTGTTTGTCAGTCTGTAGATGGCGCTGTGTCTCAGAGTGAGATTATTACTGGGATCTTAGGATTGTATCAGGATTGAGTGTGTGTGTGTGTGTGTGTGTGTGTGAGAGAGAGAGAGTGTGTGAGAGTGTGTTTGCATGTGTGTGTGTGAGTGTGTGTGTGTTTGTCAGTCTGTAGATGGCGCTGTGTCTCTGAGTGAGTGTCTGTGTGTGTGTGTGTGAGTGTGAGTGAGTGTGTGTGTGTTTGTCAGTCTGTAGATGGCGCTGTGTCTCAGAGTGTGTGTGTGTGTGTGAGAGAGAGTGTGTGAGTGTGTGAGAGTGTGTTTGCGTGTGTGTGAGTGTGTGTTTGTCAGTCTGTAGATGGCGCTGTGTCTCAGAGTGAGTGTCTGTGTGAGTGTGAGTGAGTGTGTGTGTGTATGTCAGTCTGTAGATGGCGCTGTGTCTCAGAGTGAGTGTCTGTGTGAGTGTGAGTGTGTGTGTGTGTTTGTCAGTCTGTAGATGGCGCTGTGTCTCAGAGTGAGATTATTACTGGGATCTCAGGATTGTATCTTGTAGCTTTTTTTCTCTATGAATTCAGTTTAATTTCCTGATGAGATCTTTTAACTTCTGAGGAGATGATGAAAGCAAGTCTCTCCTGTCACGACACGTTATCAGTTTGCTCATAAAGATTGTTGAAATATGTTTTCTCTCATGTGAATGGAGATAAATGACTGATACAGCAGGCGTCTGTAGGAACATCTGCTCATCAGTTCCTCTTGTTCAGCGTCTGTCCATCAAGATCAGCCTTCGTTTCTCTAGACCGAGTGCAAAAGCATGATGTTAGATTCTGCTAAAGGAAAAAAGCCTGTTTGTAGGACCGTTAAAGGGGTGGTGTAATGTAAAAGATGTAAAATAAGTCTCTGTGTGTGTGTGAAGTTTTAGCTCTAAATACCCCACAGATATTTTATATATATATGTTAAAATTGTCACTTTTTGAGGGTGAGCAAAAACACGCCGTTTTTGTGTGTCCCTTTAAATGCAAATGAGCTGCTGCTTCCGGCGCAGGGGGCGGAGCTTCAACAGCTTGTGTCCTTTTACCACACACACACACTGAACATTTCAAAAACTTTTAGCCTTTTATGTTCAAACCGGAGTCAGACAATGATGGAGAGACTCGAGAAGAAGAGACAACATGTAGAAGCAACAGGACATTTCTGAATGGTTAGTTGATGGATTTATGAAGCTGATGTGGAGTTATCTTCTAGTCATTGATTAGCATATTCTGTCTTGATAATCTATAAATCGTGTTCAGGGGGCGGGGTTTATGTAAATTCTAGGGTTGGTGATGTCACTAACCCGGGAGGAATGTGGTGTAGTCTCTACCAGCCGTTTGTTGTAGTCCTTAAAAAGCGATTTCTTTAAAAGTAAATATCTCCCTTTGCTCTGAACGTTGAGCGTCGTAACTTTGCAGATGTTGATTATGCTCAAACAGCAACATTACACACTAACTAAAGTTAGAAAAGTCAAGTCACAATCAACCACCCTTTAAGATTATTATTTGCATTGTGAAGTTGTTTACTTTCTATATCCTCTGAGACTTTATATAAGTTTCATTCTCATTGATGATTTTCAGGAGATTTGAGTGTTTTTCCAAGCGTCTGAGACGTTGCTGCAGTTCTTCTGCATTTAAACTGTCTCAGTTTCTTCATGTAATCACAGACGGACTCGATGATGGTGAGATCAGATCATACCGGCTGGTGTCATACAAAAATATCACCAGATTATTATAATTATCATTATAATATATGTATATATATATATATATATATATATATAATAGAAATACAATTGTGTGTGTGTGTTTGTGTGTGTGCGCGTGTGCGTGTGTGTGTTTGTGTGACTATTCTGGGTGGTTTGTTGAGTGATTGTTGTGTATTATCAGCATCTCTTGGCTGGTCTTCTCTGGCATATGGCATGTATTAGTGTGAGTGACGTCAGAGTGTGTGTGTGTGTGTGTGTGTGTGTGTGTGTGTGTGTGTGTGTGTTTACAGTGATGGAGGAATGTGCTCTTGGTGTCATGTGATGTTTTAACAGCTCTGCTGATGTGTGGATCAGGTTACCGCAGTAAAGCTGGACAGAATCATTCCAGAGGACATTACCAGCTCGAGTTGTGTGTGTGTGTGTGTGTGTGTGTGTGTGTGTGTGTGTTTACAGGCTGATTCTGCTTCAGGACTAGTTCAGTGCTTTTAAATGTGGATGTTGTATTTCAGTGGCGGGGCTTTGATTTTGTGCTTCTCAGTGTTGGTTTTATTTGTGTATTGTTAAGCTGAACACTTGCATTAACTCTCTGTTAGAACGCTAGTAATGATGTGTGTTGTGAGTTATAATTGTCTTATCTCAATTATTGTTTTCATAGCAACCACCTTGAGTACCTTAGCAACTGCATAGCAACACCCTAGCAACCACCCAGAGTACCCTAGCAACTGTATAGCAACACCCTAGCAACAAACCGAACACCATATCAACCACCCGAGTACCCTAGCAACTGCATAGCAACACCGTAGCAACTAACCCTAGCAACCGCATAGCAACCACCCAGAGTACCTTAGTACCTAAATAGCAACCACCCCAATTACCTTAGCAACTGCAGATCAATACCCTAGTAACCACCCTGAGTACCCTCGCAACCGCATAGCAACATCCTTGCAACCACCCTGAGTACCATAGCAACCGCATAGCAATGCCCTAGCAACCACCCCAAGTACCCTAGCAACCACATAGCAGCACCCTTGCAACCACCCAAAGAACATTAGCAACCGCATAGCAACACCCTAGCAACCACTCAGAATACCTTAGCAACCGCATAGCAACCCCTTAGCAACCAGTCAGAGTAACCATTAGACTAATTTAAGCATCTATCTATCTATCTATCTGGCTTTTAAAACTTCTAAACTAAAACTTAAACTATTTCAAACTGAAAACCTTCAAACTTAAAGCATTTAAAACTACTTTAAACTTTCTGGCTTTCTGGTTTGTCTCGACAAACTTTTTTATTTACTTTTAATTACTTTATTTTGTTTTCATAATTGTTGGAAGCCAAAATTAAAACTCCATGTTGATGAATCGCACAGCCCCAGTGAGACGGTGTAAAACCTTTCTTGCTTTACTCTTTCTGAGAAACTCTTCAGACTGTGTTAGGAAGTATATTGGATGAGTATTGAACTCTAAGAGTGTGTTATGGAGGATTTCAGCACTGCTGCGTGTGTGTGTGTGTGTGTGTGTGTGTGTGTGTGTGTGTGTGTGTGTGTGTGTGTGTGTGTGTGTGTGTTAAAGGTCTGCTGGTATTAAACCTGTCTCTGTCTCTGGTTTTCTCTCGCTCACTTCATCCTCCACTTAGAGCACAGATTTCATTATGAGCATTATCTGCTGTGCGCTGCTGTCTGCTAATGTCCTCGTCTCGCTAATGCATGTAGACGATCCGTCAAAGTCACGTTCACTGCAGCGCGTTGCAAATCATCTTCAGGTTCGTCAATTCATGTCGGACCCGTTTCAGTTCATCATGTTGGGTCCAGATTCAGACGGCTTTAAGGATTTGTTGTT
>CM040795.1:50530383-50547883 GCA_022829025.1 Squalius cephalus | reverse complement strand
CACAGCTACAACACATTTAAAACACAGCTAAAACACAGTTAAAACACAGCTACAACACAGTTAAAACACAGCTAAAACACAGTTAAACACAGCTAAAACACAGCTACAACACAGTTAAAACACAGCTACAACACAGTTAAAACACAGCTACAACACAGTTAAAACACAGCTAAAACACAGTTAAAACACAGCTACAACACAGTTAAAACACAGTTAAAACACAGCTACAACACAGTTAAAACACAGCTACAACACAGCTACAACACAGTTAAAACACAGCTACAACACAGTTAAAACACAGCTACAGCACAGATACAACACAGTTAAAACACAGCTACAACACAGTTAAAACACAGCTACAGCACAGCTACAACACAGTTAAAACACAGCTACAACACAGCTACAACACAGCTACAACACAGCTAAAACAGTTAAAACACAGCTACAGCACAGCTACAACACAGCTAAAACACAGCTAAAACACAGCTACAACACAGCTAAAACAGTTAAAATACAGCTAAAACACAGCAAACAACACAGCTACAACACAGTTAAAACACAGCTACAGCACAGCTACAACACAGCTACAACACAGCTAAAACACAGCTACAACACAGCTAAAACAGTTAAAATACAGCTAAAACACAGTTAAAACACAGCTAAAACACAGTTAAAACACAGCTACAGCACAGCTACAACACAGCTAAAACACAGCTAAAACACAGCTACAACACAGCTAAAACAGTTAAAATACAGCTAAAACACAGCAAACAACACAGCTACAACACAGTTAAAACACAGCTACAGCACAGCTACAACACAGCTACAACACAGCTAAAACACAGCTACAACACAGCTAAAACAGTTAAAATACAGCTAAAACACAGTTAAAACACAGCTAAAACACAGTTAAAACACAGCTACAGCACAGCTACAACACAGTTAAAACACAGCTACAGCACAGCTACAGCACAGCTACAACACAGTTAAAACACAGCTACAGCACAGCTACAACACAGCTAAAACACAGTTAAAACACAGCTACAACACAGTTAAAACACAGCTACAGCACAGCTACAACACAGTTAAAACACAGTTAAAACACAGCTAAAACAGTTAAAACACAGCTACAACACAGTTAAAACACAGCTACAGCACAGCTACAACACAGTTAAAACACAGTTAAAACACAGCTAAAACACAGTTAAAACACAGCTACAACACAGTTAAAACACAGCTACAGCACAGCTACAACACAGCTACAACACAGTTAAAACACAGCTAAAACAGTTAAAACAGCTAAAACACAGTTAAAACACAGCTACAACACAGTTAAAACACAGCTAAAACACAGCTACAACACAGCTACAACACAGTTAAAACACAGCTAAAACACAGCTACAGCACAGCTACAACACAGTTAAAACACAGCTACAACACAGTTAAAACACAGCTAAAACAGTTAAAACACAGCTACAGCACAGCTACAACACAGTTAAAACAGCTAAAACACAGCTACAACACAGCTAAAACAGTTAAAATACAGCTAAAACACAGCAAACAACACAGCTACAACACAGTTAAAACACAGCTACAGCACAGCTACAACACAGCTACAACACAGTTAAAACACAGCTAAAACACAGCTACAACACAGCTAAAACAGTTAAAATACAGCTAAAACACAGCAAACAACACAGCTACAACAGTTAAAACACAGCTAAAACACAGCTACAACACAGCTAAAACAGTTAAAATACAGCTAAAACAGTTAAAACACAGCTACAGCACAGATACAACACAGTTAAAACACAGTTAAAACACAGCTACAGCACAGATACAACACAGTTAAAACACAGTTAAAACACAGCTACAACACAGTTAAAACACAGCTACAACACAGCTACAACACAGTTAAAACACAGCTACAACACAGTTAAAACACAGCTAAAACACAGTTAAAACACAGCTACAACACAGTTAAAACACAGCTACAACACAGCTACAACACAGTTAAAACACAGCTAAAACAGTTAAAACAGTTAAAACACCGCTACAGCACAGTTAAAACACAGCTACAACACAGCTACAGCACAGTTAAAACACAGCTAAAACACAGCAAACAACACAGCTATAATACAGCTAAAACACAGCAAACAACACAGCTAAAACACAGCTAAAACACAGCTAAAACACAGCAAACAACACAGCTAAAACACAGCAAACAGCTAAAACACAGTTAAACACAGCTAAAACACAGCAAACAGCTAAAACACAGTTAAACACAGCTAAAACACAGCAAACAGCTAAAACACAGTTAAACACAGCTAAAACACAGCAAACAGCTAAAACACAGCAAACAGCTAAAACACAGTTAAACACAGCTAAAACACAGCTACAACACATTTAAACACAGCTAAAACACAGCAAACAGCTAAAACACAGCAAACAGCTAAAACACAGTTAAAACACAGTTAAACATAGCTAAAACACAGCAAACAGCTAAAACACAGCTAAAACACAGTTAAACACAGCTAAAACACAGCAAACAGCTAAAACACAGTTAAAACACAGCAAACACAGCAAACAGCTAAAACACAGCAAACAGCTAAAACACAGTTAAAACACAGCAAACACAGCAAACAGCTAAAACACAGCAAACAACTAAAACACAGCAAACACAGTTAAAACACAGCTAAAACACAGTTAAAACAGTTAAGTAATATTACAAAAAAACGAGGCCCAGCCACAGATAATGCTCGATCCCCTCTTTGAGTCTGGAATGCGGGACTAATAAAAGGTTCTGGATCACTGGAGCCAAAACAATCTCTGTTACTGTAATCTCCTATTATCACTGTAAAGCTGCTTTGAAACAGTCTATATTGTTAAAGCGCTGTATAAATGAAAGAGACTTGACTTGATCTCAAACGTCTTGAAGGAGTATATATATGGTTGCAGCAATTCAGATAAATAGATGGGGGCGAGATCACGTAGAGAAACAAATAAAAGGATTTTAAAATCAATTCTGAATTTCATGGGCGGCCAATGAAGGGTCTTCAGAATCGGGCTTAACCCATTTTCCGTGTCTTGTTTGTATATCTTACTGTAAAAGCTATTTGCCCCATAGGGACAAAATACAGTTAAAGCTAAAAAAAAATTGCTAATAATTTATTTATTTCAATCAATTTATTTATTTTAATCAAAAATTTTTTATTGTGTTATTTTCTGTATTTTATCATCTTGTTTGTATGTCTTACTGTAAAAGCCATTTGCCCCATAGGGACAAAATACAGTTAAAGTTACTTGAAAAATATTTAAAGCAATTCATAATTTATTTATTGTATCAATTGTGCAAATAATAATTTATTGTGTGGAGCAAGATGCTCAACAAAATAGCAAGTTTACACAAACAAACCGTTAAGAAAACAGTGCAGACAGAATTAACAGTGCAGAATAAATGATTTCTGGGTTGATTTTGAGAAGGAATAAATTAAGGAAGTGTCTTTAAGCAAACGCGTGATTAAGAAGAATAAAGTAAAGATGAAGATAGAGGCTGAATGTGTCAGTAATAGTGCAATTGAACCACTTTTAGTGTTGATATGAGATGAGATTGTGTCGGTCTGTGGATGATTCTGACGTTCAGTGGATTCGTGAATTATTCATCAGAGTATTTTGGTATTTGTGGGTTCAGAGTGTGTCTGTTTCCAGAAAACCAAAAATATCAAACCTTGAGTGAGTTTGTGTCTGAATGCATGTAGTTTATATACAGTCAAACCAGAGTTTATTCAGACACTTTCAACATGTCTCACATTATCACAGTTTATTCGCTATAGTTTAGAAAATGGTAATAAAATATGAGCAGAACTCAGTTGATATTTGACTGGTTTTGTCCGTCCTTCTGTTAGACTGTCTCACACATGAATGATGTTGAATATCTGTCAGCTGTTAAATTTAACTACACAATTAGATAATACCAGTTTAGCTCAACCAATCACCAAGCAATGCTTCATTGTGTTCAGTCTGTGTGTAAAAAGAGCATTAGCAATTAAAGAAAACACACTTCAGCAAAACATGATCAGCTCAAAGTGTCCGAATCATTTTTGGGCCCAAATGTTTATAAATGTTACTGGTAGTCACTGGATGAAGAATTATTGGGTATAATATCTCACAGTTTACTTTATTTTGCTCTCCTCACTTACAGAAATGAACCATAGTGTCCTGCACACACTAGTAGAAATTATATCTGGTGTCTGAATAATTTTTTTTGACTGTCGATAATGTGCATGACTGTGAATGAATGTTGTCGTAAAGTGTGTTTTGGGTTATATTTGTCAAATAATGACTGAACTTTGAGTGTAAAATAACTTTTGTGTAAAATAATCACCTGACGGCTTCACTAGAGGGAGCTGTTGAACGCATTGTGTAACTCATCACTTTTAACCACATAAACTCAACCCATCTCTGTCTTTACATGAGCCTCTGAGTGTGTGAGACAGACTCTGAGTGTGTGAGACAGACTGAGTGTGTGAGACAGACTCTGAGTGTGTGAGACAGACTGAGTGTGTGAGACAGACTGAGTGTGTGAGACAGACTGAGTGTGTGAGACAGACTGAGTGTGTGAGACAGACTGAGTGTGTGAGACAGACTCTGAGTGTGTGAGACAGACTGAGTGTGTGAGACAGACTGAGTGTGTGAGACAGACTGAGTGTGTGAGACTCTGAGTGTGTGAGACAGACTGAGTGTGTGAGACAGACTGAGTGTGTGAGACAGACTGAGTGTGTGAGACAGACTGAGTGTGTGAGACAGACTGAGTGTGTGAGACTCTGAGTGTGTGAGACAGACTGAGTGTGTGAGACAGACTGAGTGTGTGAGACTCTGAGTGTGTGAGACAGACTGAGTGTGTGAGACAGACTCTGAGTGTGTGAGACAGACTGAGTGTGTGAGACAGACTGAGTGTGTGAGACAGACTCTGAGTGTGTGAGACAGACTGAGTGTGTGAGACAGACTGTGTGTGAGACAGACTGAGTGTGTGAGACAGACTCGGAGTGTGTGAGACAGACTGAGTGTGTGTGAGACAGACTGAGTGTGTGAGACAGACTGAGTGTGTGAGACAGTGTGAGACGGACTGAGTGTGTGAGACAGACTCTGAGTGTGTGAGACAGACTCTGAGTGTGTGAGACAGACTCTGAGTGTGTGAGACAGACTCTGAGTGTGTGAGACAGAGTGAGTGTGTGAGACAGAGTGAGTGTGTGAGACTCTGAGTGTGTGAGACAGACTCTGAGTGTGTGAGACAGACTCGGAGTGTGTGAGACAGACTCGGAGTGTGTGAGACAGACTCGGAGTGTGTGAGACAGACTCGGAGTGTGTGAGACTGAGTGTGTGAGACAGACTGAGTGTGTGAGACAGACTGAGTGTGTGAGACAGAGTGAGTGTGTGAGACTGAGTGTGTGAGACAGACTCTGAGTGTGTGAGACAGACTGAGTGTGTGAGACAGACTGAGTGTGTGAGACAGACTGAGTGTGTGAGACAGACTGAGTGTGTGAGACAGACTGAGTGTGTGAGACAGAGTGAGTGTGTGAGACTGAGTGTGTGAGACAGACTCTGAGTGTGTGAGACAGACTGAGTGTGTGAGACAGACTGAGTGTGTGAGACAGACTGAGTGTGTGAGACAGACTGAGTGTGTGAGACAGACTGAGTGTGTGAGACAGACTGAGTGTGTGAGACAGAGTGAGTGTGTGAGACTGAGTGTGTGAGACAGACTCTGAGTGTGTGAGACAGACTGAGTGTGTGAGACAGACTGAGTGTGTGAGACAGACTGAGTGTGTGAGACAGAGTGAGTGTGTGAGACTGAGTGTGTGAGACAGACTCTGAGTGTGTGAGACAGAGTGTGTGAGACAGACTCTGAGTGTGTGAGACAGACTCTGAGTGTGTGAGACTGAGTGTGTGAGACAGACTGAGTGTGTGAGACAGACTCTGAGTGTGTGAGACAGAGTGAGTGTGTGAGACAGAGTGAGTGTGTGAGACAGAGTGAGTGTGTCAGACAGACTGAGTGTGTGAGACTGAGTGTGTGAGACAGACTCTGAGTGTGTGAGACAGACTCTGAGTGTGTGAGACTGAGTGTGTGAGACAGACTCTGAGTGTGTGAGACAGAGTGAGTGTGTGAGACTCTGAGTGTGAGACAGACTCTGAGTGTGTGAGACAGACTGAGTGTGTGAGACTGAGTGTGTGAGACAGACTCTGAGTGTGTGAGACAGACTCTGAGTGTGTGAGACTGAGTGTGTGAGACAGACTCTGAGTGTGTGAGACAGAGTGAGTGTGTGAGACAGAGTGAGTGTGTGAGACTCTGAGTGTGAGACAGACTCTGAGTGTGTGAGACAGACTCTGAGTGTGTGAGACTCTGAGTGTGTGAGACAGATGCAGTGTGTTTTTCATTGTTTCTGACAGAGTGTTGGATGAAGATTCATCTAACATGATGACACACACCTATGATTAAGTATGTTACACAGAGTGTGTGCCAACAGAGCGATTTAATCTACTGGAGAAAGTTCTGGATCAGATGCGGTGTGTTAAAGAGACAGTGCTCCTAAAACTGAGCAGCGTTTCTTCAAGTCTTTTAAATTCAGTTAAAATCTGATTTAGTGTCATTAATGTTGAATCTGCTGCATTGCATCTTTTTGCAGTTTGTCTGAGTGTGTGGAAGTAAGAATATGATTTAAAAAATACAGAATAATTGCTTTTATGATACTTTAATGGCGCTTTTATGGTATTTCATGGCATTTTGAGAGTACATGACATGTGCGAAGTCATCTAAATTCAGATTTTAAACCCTCTAATGTTCCTCTTTATAAAAGATGCAGTGTGTCTGTGCTGGCGACACCAAACTAAATAATACAAATAATGACTGTTTTCAAACAGGTTTTCCAGACAAAGTCAAACTTTTTTTAGCGTCTTACCCCATCAGTGCCACGTTTTTAAGAATGAGAAGTAAAATATATTATAGGTATAATATATAAAAAAAATATTTAGAGTTCCATGTTTTTTATACACATTTTTTTAGTCTTTTTAATTTTTTCTAGTTACACTCAGTGCATAAGTCTTTTCTACGAAACTTGTTTCCGCCACAGAATAAAATCTGTCTATTTTTCTCAGAATTACAAGAAATAGTCCAAATTGTATAAACTCTGTGTGTGTGTGTGTGTGTCTCTGTGTGTGTGTGTGTGTGTGTGTGTGTGTGTGTGTGTGTGTGTGTGTGTATGTCTGGATGTGTGTGTATGTATGTAGAAAATCCTTTGGCTTTTATCCCAAACAACTGGGAAAATAATAGAAATTAGTTGGTCATAAAGTTGGCTCTTAAAAAGCTTAAAGGAGTTGAAGTGACTATCTGAGAGCAGAGTGACTGATCATATTCCAGCCGAGGGGAATCTGACGGGCTGGAACAGACACACACACACACACACACACACACACACGTGTAAAACACTCCTCCTGCGGCCCCATGCAGCTGTGAGGCCCAGAGGAGGTCTGTCTCTCTCTCTCTCTCTCTCTCTCTCTCTCTCTCTCTCTCTCTCCCCTCTCCCGCCCTCCCTCGCTCTCTCTCTCTGTGTGTGTGTGTGTGTGAATCAGAGCGCTGCAGATCTGCTGTCGGGAGTCTCCGGCTGGCTAGGGGAATGTGTGGATCGCCACAACGGTTCTCAGTGTGGATTTAACCGTGTCTCTCGCGCAGGATTACCGTCGGGATTGCGTTGGGAATACCGTCGGGGATCGTGCTGGTGAAATCGAGGATGTGTGTGTGTGTCACAGAAGCAGGAGGAACGTGTTTCTCGTCGACCTCGGGTGACCGTCTCCTGCTGGAAAACCGGGATTAGATCCGAGAGTTTCGGGATCATGAACTCAGGAGTGTCTGTGAATGAGGGAAACGAGGTGAGACTCGTTTGATGAAGGTCTGACGTGCGGCTCTGAAACGGTGTGTGTGTGTCGTCTGACCGACACACACACACACACACACACACACACACACACACTTCTGATGTTGTTAAACTTGTTTGAAATCTTCATTTCAGTATTTTAGCTTCTCTCTCATGTTAAATTCAGGATTAGATCGTGTTCGATCGCCCTCTCGCACCGGATATAAAACAGCTGAAATCACGTCACATTAACTTTTTATTAACAGTCAGAATCTAGAATGGAGGGATAACGGATATTATTAAATCTGCATTGAAATAATTAGGAAACGTTCTCAAGAAAATAAAAAATTTAATGTAAAGTGCAAATTGTATTAATACACACGTTTAGCCTATAGTTGGCTTAAATGATCTTGTCTCTTTAAAAGTATAATTAAAATGTCAATTATAAATTGCTTTTTTTATTTAGATAATCCTTATGAAATTAAAATGAAAAACACCTTGAAACAGAAGTTATTTTGTCAGGTATATTTGCAGCTCGCTGTTTTTTAAGCACCTCGCGCCGTGAGCTCCACATTTTAAAGAATTTATTTATTTATTGGTTCCATGTTTTTTAATACACATTTTTATATTCAGTAAAGTTCTCAGCCTCAGTTCTAAAGCCTCTCATGGGATAGACTCATTATATTTATTTATTTATTTATTTATTTATTTATTTATAAATAAAATCTAGGGATGCACCGATATGAAAATTTTGGCCGATACGATAATTCTTTATATTTGAAAGCCGATAACCGATATATCGGCCGATAAATCTAAATCCAAGTTTATAATTTTTGAGAGCCTGATTACAAAAACAAAAGTCTCATCAGTAAAATCCATGTCCCAAACACACAATTATAATGTTCTCATGATACTTTTATGTAGCCGATATGACAGGCTTGCGCTGCACGTTGCACTGAACTGTATTTTCCTTTTTTGAAGTGATTTTCAATCATATTTCAAGTTATTCAAAACCATCATGTTGAACAGTGCGCATCTGAAGTGTGTCTGTCATCCTAAACTGGAATATCACGTGATTTCATTGGAAAGTGTGGCAACACTTTTTTATTTTACATTCATACATTTTGCACCATGCTCACATCTCATTAGTATTTTGTTTTTTACAAATATTTAATTAAATTGCTTGTATAAAAATGTATAATGGAATTAATTGTTTATTCTGTCTCTCCATAAACTAGTGCTTGTTGTTAATTACGGCCCTTAATTGTAATTGTATCAACTTTTAAATATAAAGATTATCGGTTATCGGTATAGGCCAAAATATGTTCATATCGGTGCATCCCTAGTTAATGCACATCTTGGCGTTTCCATCCAGCGTTTTTTTTTTTTTATGCAATATACCAAAATGCACATAGAAAATAGTTGGATGGAAGCATAGCCGCTGCCACCTTGAGTTAAAGCAAACAAAAAATACAATTTCCACTATATTCCTATAATGACTTGTAGTGTGTTTTAAGAGCTGCCATCGTTTGAGTGTCAGGGATTTACAGTCAAGCCAAAATTTATTCAGACACCTTCAACATTTCTCACATTATCTCAGTTTATTCGCTATAGTTTAGAAAATGGTAATAAAATATGAGCAGAACTCAGTTGATATTTGACTGGTTTTGTCTGTCCTTCTGTTAGACTGTCTCACACATGAATTATGTTGAATATCTGTCAGCTGTTAAATTTAACTACACTATTAGATAATACCAGTTTAGCTCAACCAATCACCAAGCAATGCTTCATTGTGTTCAGTCTGTGTGTAAAAAGAGCATTAGCAATTAAAGAAGAAACACTTTAGCAAAACATGATCAGGTCAAAGTTTCCGAATCAGTTTTGGTCCCAAAGTTTTTATAAATGTCACTGGTAGTCACTGGATGAAGAATTATTGGGTATAATATCTCACAGTTTACTTTATTTTGCTGCACACACTAGTAGAAAAATATATTTGGTGTCTAAATAATTTTTGGTTTGACTGTAATTGAATCCCGACACCAAAAGCCACACTTAATAGGGAACACCTTTGATTTGGACCTGCTAGCGTAACATTTTAATTGTCCAAACACGTGTTTATCTGAGATGCTCTGAACAGCTGCCGCTTGTCAAGGAACACAGTTTTTCATGGACGAGAGAATAAAGGCTTGTGTTTAAGGATGTTCACAGATGTTTTCCGCTCGCATTGCTCCTGAAGTGAGGAGTATAAGAGCACTTAAACTGCGTCTCAGGGGGTTTACCTGCTAAATGATTGTTTACTGCATGGCATCAGAAATAATTGTGAACTATCCCTCAGTTTGTACAAGTGTTTTTAACAGTCTCACGGTCAGAACTTGGAGAATCAAGTTTGTGTGTCGGTCAAAAATTACCGAATTGTTTTTCTTGTTATTTCACTGAAATTATTGTACTATATTTTAGTTTGATAATGTTTTTTTATTAAATATTTTGTATTTTTAGGGGATTGTATGGTACTAAATTATATTTATGCTGTATTTATAATCCATTTATTCACTTTTTGAGCTTAGACCTGAAAATACATTTCCAAATTAAACTGTGGTAAATCCAGAATGCTTTAGAGCAACAGACTTTTTGTTTTTGAGACTTCTCAGTTTGATTTCTTTTCAAAGACGACACTTGGCAGATTATTCCTGAAGAGTGTTTTGCTGCGCATGAATTCCTCTGTTTGGAGATGTGAGACAGACTTTGTTTCGGCTGACGGCCAGAAATAAGAGCATTGTTTTATAAGCACAGGCCACTGTCTATTTTTATCTGTGTGTTGCCTCTTGACTCTGATGTAGTGTGTGTTCAGGTCTCGCTGTAGTGTGTGTTCAGGTCTCGCTGTAGTGAGTGTTCAGGTCTCTCTGTAGTGTGTGTTCAGGTCTCGCTGTAGTGTGTGTTCAGGTCTCTCGCTGTAGTGTGTGTTCAGGTCTCGCTGTAGTGTGTGTTCAGGTCTCGCTGTAGTGTGTGTTCACATCTCTCTGTAGTGTGTGTTCAGGTCTCTCTGTAGTGTGTTCAGGTCTCTCTGTAGTGTGTGTTCAGGTCTCGCTGTAGTGTGTGTTCACATCTCTCTGTAGTGTGTGTTCAGGTCTCTCTGTAGTGTGTGTTCAGGTCTCTCGCTGTAGTGTGTGTTCAGGTCTCTGTAGTGTGTGTTCAGGTCTCTCGCTGTAGTGTGTGTTCAGGTCTCGCTGTAGTGTGTGTTCAGGTCTCGCTGTAGTGTGTGTTCAGGTCTCGCTGTAGTGTGTGTTCAGGTCTCTCTGTAGTGTGTGTTCACATCTCTCTGTAGTGTGTGTTCAGGTCTCTCGCTGTAGTGTGTGTTCAGGTCTCTGTAGTGTGTGTTCACGTCTCTCTGTAGTGTGTGTTGAGGTTTCTCTGTAGTGTGTGTTCAGGTCTCTCGCTGTAGTGTGTGATCAGGTCTCTCTGTAGTGTGTGTTCAGGTCTCTGTAGTGTGTGTTCAGGTCTCTCGCTGTAGTGTGTGTTCAGGTCTCTCTGTAGTGTGTGTTCAGGTCTCTCGCTGTAGTGTGTGATCAGGTCTCTCTGTAGTGTGTGTTCAGGTCTCTGTAGTGTGTGTTCAGGTCTCTCGCTGTAGTGTGTGTTCAGGTCTCGCTGTAGTGTGTGTTCAGGTCTCTCGCTGTAGTGTGTGTTCAGGTCTCTCTGTAGTGTGTGTTCACGTCTCTCTGTAGTGTGTGTTCAGGTCTCACTGTAGTGTGTGTTCAGGTCTCTCTGTAGTGTGTGTTCAGGTCTCTCTGTAGTGTGTGTTCACGTCTCTCTGTAGTGTGTGTTCAGGTCTCACTGTAGTGTGTGTTCAGGTCTCACTGTAGTGTGTGTTCAGGTCTCTCTGTAGTGTGTGTTCAGGTCTCTCTGTAGTGTGTGTTCACGTCTCTCTGTAGTGTGTGTTCACATCTCTCTGTAGTGTGTGTTCAGGTCTCTGTAGTGTGTGTTCAGGTCTCTCTGTAGTGTGTGTTCAGGTCTCTCTCTCTGTAGTGTGTGTTCAGGTCTCTCTGTAGTGTGTGTTCAGGTCTCTCTGTAGTGAGTGTTCACGTCTCACTGTAGTGTGTGTTCAGGTCTCGCTGTAGTGTGTGTTCAGGTCTCTCTGTAGTGTGTGTTCAGGTCTCTCTGTAGTGTGTGTTCAGGTCTCTCTGTGGTGTGTGTTCAGGTCTCGCTGTAGTGTGTGTTCAGGTCTCTCTGTAGTGTGTGTTCAGGTCTCGCTGTAGTGTGTGTTCAGGTCTCTCTGTAGTGTGTGTTCAGGTCTCTCGCTGTAGTGTGTGTTCAGGTCTCGCTGTAGTGTGTGTTCAGGTCTCGCTGTAGTGTGTGTTCAGGTCTCGCTGTAGTGTGTGTTCAGGTCTCTCTGTGGTGTGTGTTCACGTCTCTCTGTGGTGTGTGTTCAGGTCTCGCTGTAGTGTGTGTTCAGGTCTCGCTGTAGTGTGTGTTCAGGTCTCTCTGTAGTGTGTGTTCAGGTCTCGCTGTAGTGTGTGTTCAGGTCTCGCTGTAGTGTGTGTTCAGGTCTCTCTGTAGTGTGTGTTCAGGTCTCGCTGTAGTGTGTGTTCAGGTCTCGCTGTAGTGTGTGTTCAGGTCTCTCTGTAGTGTGTGTTCAGGTCTCTCTGTAGTGTGTGTTCAGGTCTCTCTGTAGTGTGTGTTCAGGTCTCGCTGTAGTGTGTGTTCAGGTCTCTCTGTAGTGTGTGTTCAGGTCTCGCTGTAGTGTGTGTTCAGGTCTCGCTGTAGTGTGTGTTCAGGTCTCGCTGTAGTGTGTGTTCAGGTCTCGCTGTAGTGTGTGTTCAGGTCTCTCTGTAGTGAGTGTTCACGTCTCACTGTAGTGTGTGTTCAGGTCTCTCTGTGGTGTGTGTTCAGGTCTCGCTGTAGTGTGTGTTCAGGTCTCTCTGTAGTGTGTGTTCAGGTCTCTCTGTAGTGTGTGTTCAGGTCTCTCTGTAGTGTGTGTTCAGGTCTCGCTGTAGTGTGTGTTCAGGTCTCTCTGTAGTGTGTGTTCAGGTCTCGCTGTAGTGTGTGTTCAGGTCTCGCTGTAGTGTGTGTTCAGGTCTCGCTGTAGTGTGTGTTCAGGTCTCGCTGTAGTGTGTGTTCAGGTCTCTCTGTAGTGAGTGTTCACGTCTCACTGTAGTGTGTGTTCAGGTCTCGCTGTAGTGTGTGTTCAGGTCTCGCTGTAGTGTGTGTTCAGGTCTCGCTGTAGTGTGTGTTCAGGTCTCGCTGTAGTGTGTGTTCAGGTCTCTCTGTAGTGTCTCACTGTAGTGTGTGTGTGTTCAGGTCTCGCTGTAGTGTGTGTTCAGGTCTCTCTGTAGTGTGTGTTCAGGTCTCTCTGTAGTGTGTGTTCACGTCTCTCTGTAGTGTGTGTTCAGGTCTCTGTAGTGTGTGTTCAGGTCTCTCTGTAGTGTGTGTTCAGGTCTCACTGTAGTGTGTGTTCAGGTCTCTCTGTAGTGTGTGTTCAGGTCTCTCTGTAGTGTGTGTTCAGGTCTCTCTGTAGTGTGTGTTCAGGTCTCTCTGTAGTGTGTGTTCAGGTCTCTCTGTAGTGTGTGTTCACGTCTCTCTGTAGTGTGTGTTCAGGTCTCTGTAGTGTGTGTTCAGGTCTCTCTGTAGTGTGTGTTCAGGTCTCACTGTAGTGTGTGTTCAGGTCTCACTGTAGTGTGTGTTCAGGTCTCTCTGTAGTGTGTGTTCAGGTCTCTCTGTAGTGTGTGTTCACGTCTCTCTGTAGTGTGTGTTCACATCTCTCTGTAGTGTGTGTTCAGGTCTCTGTAGTGTGTGTTCAGGTCTCTCTCTCTGTAGTGTGTGTTCAGGTCTCTCTGTAGTGTGTGTTCAGGTCTCTCTGTAGTGTGTGTTCAGGTCTCTCTCTCTGTAGTGTGTGTTCAGGTCTCTCTGTAGTGTGTGTTCAGGTCTCTCTGTAGTGAGTGTTCACGTCTCACTGTAGTGTGTGTTCAGGTCTCTGTAGTGTGTGTTCAGGTCTCTGTAGTGTGTGTTCAGGTCTCTCTGTAGTGTGTGTTCAGGTCTCACTGTAGTGTGTGTTCAGGTCTCACTGTAGTGTGTGTTCAGGTCTCTCTGTAGTGTGTGTTCAGGTCTCTCTGTAGTGTGTGTTCACGTCTCTCTGTAGTGTGTGTTCACATCTCTCTGTAGTGTGTGTTCAGGTCTCTGTAGTGTGTGTTCAGGTCTCTCTGTAGTGTGTGTTCAGGTCTCTCTCTCTGTAGTGTGTGTTCAGGTCTCTCTGTAGTGTGTGTTCACGTCTCGCTGTAGTGTGTGTTCAGGTCTCGCTGTAGTGTGTGTTCAGGTCTCGCTGTAGTGTGTGTTCAGGTCTCTCTGTAGTGTCTCACTGTAGTGTGTGTGTGTTCAGGTCTCGCTGTAGTGTGTGTTCAGGTCTCTCTGTAGTGTGTGTTCAGGTCTCTCTGTAGTGTGTGTTCACGTCTCTCTGTGGTGTGTGTTCAGGTCTCGCTGTAGTGTGTGTTCAGGTCTCTCTGTAGTGTGTGTTCAGGTCTCGCTGTAGTGTGTGTTCAGGTCTCTCTGTAGTGTGTGTTCAGGTCTCTCGCTGTAGTGTGTGTTCAGGTCTCGCTGTAGTGTGTGTTCAGGTCTCTCGCTGTAGTGTGTGTTCAGGTCTCGCTGTAGTGTGTGTTCAGGTCTCGCTGTAGTGTGTGTTCAGGTCTCTCTGTGGTGTGTGTTCACGTCTCTCTGTGGTGTGTGTTCAGGTCTCGCTGTAGTGTGTGTTCAGGTCTCGCTGTAGTGTGTGTTCAGGTCTCTCTGTAGTGTGTGTTCAGGTCTCTCTGTAGTGTGTGTTCAGGTCTCGCTGTAGTGTGTGTTCAGGTCTCTCTGTAGTGTGTGTTCAGGTCTCGCTGTAGTGTGTGTTCAGGTCTCGCTGTAGTGTGTGTTCAGGTCTCGCTGTAGTGTGTGTTCAGGTCTCGCTGTAGTGTGTGTTCAGGTCTCTCTGTAGTGAGTGTTCACGTCTCACTGTAGTGTGTGTTCAGGTCTCGCTGTAGTGTGTGTTCAGGTCTCGCTGTAGTGTGTGTTCAGGTCTCGCTGTAGTGTGTGTTCAGGTCTCGCTGTAGTGTGTGTTCAGGTCTCTCTGTAGTGTCTCACTGTAGTGTGTGTGTGTTCAGGTCTCGCTGTAGTGTGTGTTCAGGTCTCTCTGTAGTGTGTGTTCAGGTTTCTCTGTAGTGTGTGTTCACGTCTCACTGTAGTGTGTGTTCAGGTCTCGCTGTAGTGTGTGTTCAGGTCTCGCTGTAGTGTGTGTTCAGGTCTCGCTGTAGTGTGTGTTCAGGTCTCGCTGTAGTGTGTGTTCAGGTCTCTCTGTAGTGTCTCACTGTAGTGTGTGTGTGTTCAGGTCTCGCTGTAGTGTGTGTTCAGGTCTCTCTGTAGTGTGTGTTCAGGTCTCTCTGTAGTGTGTGTTCAGGTCTCGCTGTAGTGTGTGTTCACATCTCGCTGTAGTGTGTGTTCAGGTCTCTCTGTAGTGTGTGTTCAGGTCTCTCTGTAGTGTGTGTTCAGGTCTCTCTGTAGTGTGTGTTCAGGTCTCTCTGTAGTGTGTGTTCAGGTCTCTCTGTAGTGAGTGTTCACGTCTCGCTGTAGTGTGTGTTCAGGTCTCTCTGTAGTGTGTGTTCAGGTCTCGCTGTAGTGTGTGTTCAGGTCTCTCTGTAGTGTGTGTTCAGGTCTCTCTGTAGTGTGTGTTCAGGTCTCGCTGTAGTGTGTGTTCACATCTCGCTGTAGTGTGTGTTCAGGTCTCTCTGTAGTGTGTGTTCAGGTCTCTCTGTAGTGTGTGTTCAGGTCTCTCTGTAGTGTGTGTTCGGGTCTCTCTGTAGTGTGTGTTCAGGTCTCTCTGTAGTGAGTGTTCACGTCTCGCTGTAGTGTGTGTTCAGGTCTCTCTGTAGTGTGTGTTCAGGTCTCTCTGTAGTGTGTGTTCAGGTCTCTCTGTAGTGTGTGTTCAGGTCTCTCTGTAGTGAGTGTTCACGTCTCGCTGTAGTGTGTGTTCAGGTCTCGCTGTAGTGTGTGTTCAGGTCTCTCTGTAGTGTGTGTTCAGGTCTCGCTGTAGTGTGTGTTCAGGTGTCGCTGTAGTGTGTGTTCACATCTCTCTGTAGTGTGTGTTCAGGTCTCTCTGTAGTGTGTGTTCAGGTCTCTCTGTAGTGTGTGTTCAGGTCTCTCTGTAGTGTGTGTTCAGGTCTCTCTGTAGTGAGTGTTCACGTCTCGCTGTAGTGTGTGTTCAGGTCTCTCTGTAGTGTGTGTTCAGGTCTCTCTGTAGTGTGTTCAGGTCTCGCTGTAGTGAGTGTTCACGTCTCGCTGTAGTGTGTGTTTAGGTCTCTCTGTAGTGTGTGTTCAGGTCTCTCTGTAGTGTGTGTTCAGGTCTCTCTGTAGTGTGTTCAGGTCTCGCTGTAGTGAGTGTTCAGGTCTCTCTGTAGTGTGTGTTCACGTCTCGCTGTAGTGTGTGTTCAGGTCTCTCTGTAGTGTGTGTTCAGGTCTCGCTGTAGTGTGTTCACGTCTCGCTGTAGTGTGTGTTCAGGTCTCGCTGTAGTGTGTGTTCACGTCTCTCTGTAGTGTGTGTTCAGGTCTCTCTGTAGTGTGTGTTCAGGTCTCACTGTAGTGTGTGTTCAGGTCTCGCTGTAGTGTGTGTTCAGGTCTCTCTGTAGTGTGTGTTCAGGTCTCTCTGTAGTGTGTGTTCAGGTCTCGCTGTAGTGTGTGTTCAGGTCTCTCTGTAGTGTGTGTTCAGGTCTCGCTGTAGTGTGTGTTCAGGTCTCGCTGTAGTGTGTGTTCAGGTCTCTCTGTAGTGAGTGTTCACGTCTCGCTGTAGTGTGTGTTCAGGTCTCTGTAGTGTGTGTTCAGGTCTCTCTGTAGTGTGTGTTCAGGTCTCGCTGTAGTGTGTGTTCAGGTCTCTCTGTAGTGTGTGTTCAGGTCTCGCTGTAGTGTGTGTTCAGGTCTCTCTGTAGTGTGTGTTCAGGTCTCTCTGTAGTGTGTGTTCAGGTCTCTCTGTAGTGTGTGTTCAGGTCTCGCTGTAGTGTGTGTTCAGGTCTCTCTGTAGTGTGTGTTCAGGTCTCTCTGTAGTGTGTGTTCAGGTCTCGCTGTAGTGAGTGTTCACGTCTCGCTGTAGTGTGTGTTCAGGTCTCGCTGTAGTGTGTGTTCAGGTCTCTCTGTAGTGTGTGTTCAGGTCTCTCTGTAGTGTGTGTTCAGGTCTCGCTGTAGTGTGTGTTCAGGTCTCTCTGTAGTGTGTGTTCAGGTCTCGCTGTAGTGTGTGTTCAGGTCTCTCTGTAGTGTGTGTTCAGGTCTCTCTGTAGTGTGTGTTCAGGTCTCGCTGTAGTGTGTGTTCAGGTCTCTCTGTAGTGTGTGTTCAGGTCTCGCTGTAGTGTGTGTTCAGGTCTCTCTGTAGTGTGTGTTCAGGTCTCTCTGTAGTGTGTGTTCAGGTCTCGCTGTAGTGTGTGTTCAGGTCTCGCTGTAGTGTGTGTTCAGGTCTCTCTGTAGTGTGTGTTCAGGTCTCGCTGTAGTGTGTGTTCAGGTCTCGCTGTAGTGTGTGTTCAGGTCTCGCTATAGTGTGTGTTCAGGTCTCACTGTAGTGTGTGTTCAGGTCTCGCTGTAGTGTGTGTTCAGGT
>CM040795.1:50520383-50525383 GCA_022829025.1 Squalius cephalus | reverse complement strand
TCTCATCCATTACTTTAAAGTTGTTAGTTACATTTTTGACACAGTATTGTCGGTTTATGATTCAGTGACTAATTTAGAAAGAATGAATCAGCTGTTTGAACAAATCAGTGTAGACTCACTCATTAAGCTGCCACCTACTGGCCATTTTAGTTTCATACTTATGCTGTCAATAATTGTATCCCTTAAAACTCATCTTTGATCACCAAAATGACATATTTAAGCATTTTTACCTTGAACATTTTTTTTCTTCATGACGTAAAATATCTTGAATGTAACTCGACACACTCGCCTCATTTAGTATGCGTGGTTCTATGAATATGCAAATGAGCCCCGCCTCCACTCACTCACTCAGCTCAGAGATCCACTGGTTGACGATCACACGTTGATCTGATTGGTTACAAGGTAGTTTGTGACGTCAGAAACACCAGCGATTTCAAAGCGTGTTTTTGAGACTGTCTTTGGTTCACTGCAGTTTTAAGGAGGAAATACTCAGCAATGCTGTCGACTTATGAATTTACACATGCTTTGTCTTAAAGCAGATTAAAAAAGCCACATAGACACATAAACTACATTAAAAGCTGGATTTTCACCACACATTTAAAAAGTATCAGCTCTTTGTTTTGAAATATCAAAGTATACCAAAAGATGTAATTTTTTATTATATGACAATTGTGCACACTCTGATGTAAATTGTAATTGTGTACTTAGTGTTAACTGTGTATTCTCTGTATGAAGCTGCACTGTTTTAAGCATTTTCACCTTCATCAAATGACGTGTCAAAGTGATTTGGTTTGATCAGTTTTTATGAAGCTCACTGCAGTTTGTGAAGTCCGAGATCATTGGCGTTGGTGTTATTTCAGCGTGAGGATAGTTGGTAGGCAGGCATGTGTAAGATCATTGCTCAGTCATGTGATCCTCCAGCACCTGATTTGTATGTTACTCTTATATTTGGCTGTGCGTTTGGCAGAATGTGGATGTTATGGGGCGATTTGTGCCTTGTAACATTTTGAAGAGCGCTGCTGTTATACAGTGTGTCTGGGATGCTTTAGTTTTATGTACGTTTGATGTGTTGAAAGACCAAGTGTCCAGCTGTTAATGAGCTTTATTTATGAACACAGACTTTGTGTTTCTCATTAACGGGAAAAAGCTTTGCCATTTTCCTGTCTGATTAAAACCATGCTTTATAGGTAGATCTACGTAACAGGCCTTTGAAGTCACGGATAAATTTGGGTTGAAATGACTTGAATCTTTGGATCTCGCTCTCGTATTGTTTGTACAAAGCAAGGCTAATTGGATTCAGAGCTCTCCGAGATGCAGATGCTCTTGCTAATGAACAGAGAAACTGCGTTAGAACTGGTTTTGAAGGATCTGAGTGTGTAAATGTTTGTGCTGTGATATGGAAATGATCCTCTGTGCTGTTGTTGTTGGTGTGTGTGTGAGGCGTTTTCCTCCTCGGTGTTTGACCTTGAGCCGATCTGCTCTCCAGCGGGGTGGAGATCCTTTTCCTGATGGGAATTTCAGAGCGTTTACATCCTGACGACATTCCCATTGGGAAACGAATAGTTTGAATAGTTTGCGATGGGAGAGGGAGGAGGTGACTAGCAAGTACAATATTTAACATAGAATCAGGCTATTTATTAATTATATACATCGCACATTCTGAGCTTTTATCAATTAATTGATGAATCTTAAATCCTAAGTGGGGATTTAATTATGTTACTTAACAACCACTTGCTTAACCAACACAAAATAGCTTGGTTTTACAGTGAATATTGGGAATATGACTGTCACTTGTGGTGAAAATCCAGCTTTTAATGTTGTTTATGTGTCTATGTGGTGTTTTTAATCTGCTTTAAGTCAAAGCATGTGTAAGTTCATAAGTCGACACCATTGCTGAGTATTTCCTCCTTAAAACTGCAGTGAACCAAAGACAGTCTCAAAAACACGCTTTGAAATCGCTGGTGTTTCTGACGTCACAAACTACCTTGTAACCAATCAGATCAACGTGTGATCGTCAACCAGTGGATCTCTGAGCTGAGTGAGTGAGTGGAGGCGGGGCTAATTTGCATATTCATAGAACCGCGCATACTAAATGAGGCGAGGGTGTCGAGTTACAATTCAAGATATTTTAAGGCATGAAGAATTTTTTTTCTTGGAAAAAGAAAAACATTTAAATATGACATTTTGATGAGTTTTAAGGGATAAAATTATTTACTAGAGGGGGACTTTAACAAGTGCTTTTAAATTTGCTCTATTTTCGTAGTGTGAAAAAGTAACTGCTTTACATGAAAATGTGATCTGTAAAATCATCATACATAACAGAGAGGCATGAAAATATAGTTGAAAAGGTCTCAACTATAGCAGAATACAACTAGCATATGTGTTTCAGTTAGAGACCAAACTATACCAAGTATTTGTATGAAAAAGCATGTGTAAACAGTGTACACACATGATGCTTTTCGCACCATGTTGTGGTTTGTAACTTTGCGAAACACGAGTAAATCATAGCAGAGGATGATATATCTTTATTTCGAGCAGGAGATCTCGAACAAGCAAACACAATGTAAGATGACAGAGTGACATTGACAGGCTGCTTCGCTAAAGCAATAGGATCATGACACAGTCTTTTTTCAACCACTTACTACAATTTATCATGTTTATTGTGGTAAATTTTGAGTTAATCTGTTAAAGGGGAGGTATAATGCCCTTTTCACAAGATGTAAAATAAGTCTCTGTGTGTGTGTGAAGTTTTAGCTCTAAATCCCCCACAGATATTTTTATATCGCATGTTAAAATTGTCACTTTTTGAGGGTGAGCAAAAACACGCCGTTTGTGTGTGTCCCTTTAAATGCAAATGAGCTGCTGCTTCCGGCGCAGGGGGCGGAGCTTCAACATATTGTGTCCTTTTACCTCACACACACACACACTGAACATTTCAAACACTTTTAGCCTTTTATGTTCAAACCGGAGTCAGACAAAGATGGAGAGACTCGAGAAGAAGTGACAACATGTAGACAACCTTTCTGAATGGTTAGTTGATGGATTTATGTAGCTTATGTGTATCTTAGTTTATCTTCTAGTCATTGATTAGCATATTCTGTCTTGATAATCTATAAATCGTGTTCAGGGGGCGGGGTTTATGTAAATTATAGGGTTGGTGATGTCACTAACCCGGGAGGAATGTGGTGTAGTCTCTACCAGCCGTTTGTTGTAGTCCTTAAAAAGCGATTTCTGTAAAAGCAAATATCTCCCTTTGCTTTGAATGTTGAGCGTCGTAACTTTGCAGATGTTGTTTATGCTCAAACAGCAACATTACACACTAACTAAAGTTAGAAAAGTCAAATCATAATCAACCACCCCTTTAAGGGAATAGTTTTCTCGCTGTAGATTTATATTATAACTCTGGCATGTTGTAGCTATAGTTTGTTAATGTGTAGGCTGCTATTTTTCATAACAAATTGTATAGATGCATAAAAAAAGTCAACAGTGGCTCAAGTTTAGTAACGAGGAGCCATCAATGATCTTACCTGTAATTACATCCTTATTGTAACAAATGCTACAGTACATCAATTACAAGTCAAGTCAGCTTTATTAATACAGCGCTTTTTACAGTACAGAGTGTTTCAGAGATAACAGGAAAATAATGCAATAAAGTTTATTATTTAAAATAGAGTCACAGTCCATGAACTATGATACTTTTTCATCATAGGAAATTCCAGTTGAAAATATAGAGGATTTCCATCCTTTATCCATGCAATAGCCACCAATCACTATGCAAATGTCATACATAAATATCGTGCATCTATAAGTTTCTGCATCTATGGTTTTAAAAAATATTAAACATATCCCCAACTTTCCACCATTGGTCATCAACCAACATGTGCTTTTGATTCCATAAACAAACAAGCGAATGCGTCTCTCGAGGAAGTGTGCACTGTTGCACTCAGATTGTTTTCTCTGTGATGTCCAGTGTGTGGACCTCGGGTCACGACCTTTGACCTCCGGCTCAGCATGAGTCTCTGAGATCTGAGAGATGTTTAGCTGCAGGAACACCAGAAGCTCCACATGCGACACACAGGCCAATAAACTCAATTACCTGCAGTTTTGTCTCTAAACAATTCACATTTCTGCAATGCCTTGTGGGAAAGTTTGCATGTCTGAACGAAAGTGAATCACATACTTTATACGGCATCTCTGTCATGATGCCATACGTGTTCTTTCAACTTTAATTTGTCAGGAAAACTCGCCCTTGATTTGAAAAGGCCTTGAAAATGCTTTTACTGTCTTTAATAGTTATAGACTGAAATATCAGCTCATGTTTTTTTTTTTTTTGAGATTGTGAACTTATAATAACATTGACTTGGACGAGTAACTGAAGTTGAAACCTGTACGATTTTTCATTTTTTAAAATAAGTTCTGCTCACCAAGATACTCATCATTTATTTGTTGAAAATACAGTAGAAATAGTGAAATATTATTATAATGTAAATCATCTGTTCTCTATGTGAATATACAGTAAAGTGTAATTTATTCCTGTGATCAAAGCTGAATGTTCAGCATCATTACTCCAGTCTTCAGTGTCACATGATCCTTCAGAAATCACTCTAATATGATGATCTGATGCTCAAGAAACATTTATGATTATTATCAGTGTTGAAAACAGATATTTACACTTTAAACAGTTCATATTTTTGTGGAATTCTTTGATGAATAGAAAGTTCAAAATAACAGCATTTATTTGAAATAGAATCTTTTGTAACATTATAAATGTCTTTACTGTCACTTTTGATTAATTTAATGCATCCTCTCTCTCACACACAGACACACACACACACACACACACACACACACACACACACATAAACTCTCACACACTCTCACTCTCACACACACACACACACACACACACACACACACTCTTTCACATGCACACTCTCTCACACATACACATACATACACACACACTCTCACACACAAACACACGCACACACTCACTCTCA
>CM040795.1:50510383-50515383 GCA_022829025.1 Squalius cephalus | reverse complement strand
AACACGTAGTGGCAGTGCTTAGATAATTGAAGAGGACAGGATAATGTTCTTCTGTTTTTTAAATTCTTAGTTAATTTCATTTAGTTAACCTAGTATTTGTGTAGTATTTGAAAATATAATATTGTACTTGTAAATGCAGATTTATTGAATCAGAATTATATTTATATATATAAATATATATAAATTACTTATTTAATGTAGTAAATTTACTATTTATGTAGGGATGCACCGATATGAAAATTATGGCCGATACCGATAACCGATAATTCTTTATATTTGAAAGCCGATAACCGATATATAGGTCGATAAATCTAAATCCAAATTTTTATATAATTTTTAAGAGCCTGATTGTAAAAACAAAAGTCTCACCAGTAAAATCCACGTCTCAAACACACGATTATGATGTCCTCATGATAATGTTATGTAGCCGATATGACAGGCTTGAGCTGCACATGTTGCACTGAACTGTACTTTCCTTTTTTGAAGTGATTTCAATCATATTTCAAGCACTTCATAATCATCATGTTGAACAGTGCGCATCTGAAGTGTCTCAGCTGAAGGAAATAATACATTATTTATCAGCTTTAATATATCAGACAAATTTTCTTATCGAGCCGATAACAAAAACATTAAAAATGAACCGATAACGGCCGATACCGATATGGTGGCCGATATATTGTGCATCCCTAGTATTTGTGTAGCATTTGAAAATCTAATCTTTTTTTTTTTTTTTTGTATTTTTTAGAAAATATCTTTTCAGTATTGAATTAGACTTAAAATTATTAGTTAATTTAATTTAGTAAATTTGGTACTTTCTGGTACTAATTTCTGGTCTTGATTGTGCATGACATATAAACACAATAAAATTGTAATACATTATATTAAATATTGATAATCAAATTTTAATACAAAAATTTTTTTTTACACAATTTTAGAGAAATAATCCAAGTTCTAATTCATAAATTTGTCTTTTTTGGTTTTGTCTTTCGTTGTGGCACATCTTCATCTTCAATAATGAATATTTGTTCTAGAAATATGTATTTTGACCTATACAATACTGATCCATTCTCAAATGGGGCTTTTTCCAAACATTTTCCCTGATTCTCCTATTAAAGCGTGACTGAACTCTATTTTTACAGAGAGTTCAATGAGTCCATGAATGTTTTTATACGGTCAGGCTCTCTGTTGTTCTTTAACACGGTTCAGTTTTATTAGACAATCCTGTTTTTATATCGGTGTGTGCTGAAGCTCTCCGTTTGCTTTCACAGTTTTCCGACAGTGTCACGGTCCGCACAGAGGGAATTTCCCAGGTGTTTCTTTAAACAAGAGTGGACAGAGATTCAGGATTATAGACAGGAACCAGATTTATAGGAAAGGCATTTATAATGTTACAAAGGTTTTCTGTTTCAAGTAAATGCGGTTCTTTTGAACTTTCTATTCATCAAAGAATCCTGAAAAATAAAATGCATCACGTTTCCACAAAAATCTGAAGCAGCACAACTGTTATCAACATAATCGTAAATGTGTCTTGAGCATCAGATCCTCATATTAGAGTGATTTCTGAAGGATCATGTGACACTGAAGTCTGGAGTAATGATGCTGAAAATTCAGCTTTGAATAAATTACATTTTACTATACATTCACATAGAAAACAGATGTTTTACATTTAATAATATATTTTTTATAAATCTGGTTATACTGTATTTTTGCTGTGAAACTCTGATTCTAATTTGAGAAACTGTTTCTGCGATGTCAATCGCGGCTGGAACAACCACATACAAACACATTGATCATCTCTGGCACTGATTATCTGCTTTATTTAATGTTGAAAGCATCTGATGTGAGTCTGAATATCATTTATATCTGTACAGAAAGTGACAGTGGATAATTCACCTCAGACAAAGTGTCTATGACAGATTGTTCCAGCCACTATAGTTTCAGTATGTATTTCTAATAATGTTAAAAAGATGTATTTATTCATTTGATTTGGTACTTGTGTATTTGCAGAGAGGCTCCGCCCACACGCTCTTCTGATTGGCTGTGATTTTTGATTGATTTGGTTGCTTTTCATCTGGTGTGGACAAACAAATCATTTGTTGCCGTAATCTTATCGCATCGTGTGTTTAAAACGCGGTGTAAGACACTTCGGTTACACTTTAATTTAAGGTGTCATTGTTACAGTGTAATTATATATTTAAGTACTATTAAGTAACTACATGTACTTACTATAGGGTTAGGGTAAGATTAGGGTTTGGTAGAGGGTTAGTTGCATGTAATTATGCATAATTTACTGTTATTAATTTACTATGGTAAGTACATATAACAAATGTAACAATGACACTGTAAAATAAAGTGTTACCGACACTTCTTTCACAAATATAAAAAAATCTTACCAACCCAACATTTTAATGGTTCTGTCTATATAGTACTATATTTTTGGATCTCATTGGCAATTTAATTGTCCAAGGTATTAATATTCATTAAACCTAATCCTCAGTTTCTTTTTTTGTTTGCTTTTTTTTTTAACGTTATAAAAGGTTTCAGTCGACATGCATTTAATACTCCTATTTGAAATGAATAATTAGCTTACTGGTTGAACAGTCTTGCTTAGTTATTTTTGGCAGTGACTTTATTATTAGGATATTCATAATTTTATATGTGTGGGAAAATATATAGTGCTAAATAAACCGTTTTACCCTGAACTGAACACTTTCACTATTTTACACACACACACACACACACACACACACACACACACACACTGAATGCAGTGTTCTCATGCCAGATTCTGATGGTGTGTGAAAGCGTGTTTTGTGTGTGTGTGTGTGTGTGTGTGTGTGTGTGTGTGTGTGTGTTTGGCTGGTTCTCTCAGGATCTGCGCTTTGCTTCTGCCTGAGCTTCACTTTTGTTCAGCTGAAAGAAAGAACCGTGTGATTTTATTTCTCTCCACTGAGATGTGAAATAGATGTGAGTAGACATCACAGATCAAATAGAGGTTTAGCTATTTCATGATGTTTAGTTTTACGGCCCGCGGCGATTCCACTGCAAAAACCTCTTACACATAAAGAAATGAATGATCCTTTTCTCTCAGATCTGTTTAAATGAAGATGATGATGATGATGATGTTCACTCGCAGGAGATGAAGATCTGTCATATCATCAGTCCAGAACAGCTGTTTTATTCTACATTAATAATTGTTTAAAGGGTTAGTAAGAATTTTTTATTTTGAAAAATGAATACTTTTATTCAGCAAGGATGCATGAAATTGATCTAAAGAGATATTAAAGACATTTATAATTTTACAATAGATTTCTGTTAAACCCTCTGGTGCCCTTCGCGTGTCGGTCTGAATTTTTTATTTTATTTTAATGAAATTAATGTACTATATTTTAGGGGGATTTTATGGTACTAAATTATATTTACGCTGTATTTATAATCCATTTATTCACTTTTTGAGCATAGACCTGAAAATTAAATGTCCAGCTTAAACTGTGGTAAATCTTGAACGCTTTAGAGCGACAGACTGAAGTTTGATCTCTTTTCAAACACGACACTTGGCAGATTATTGAAAAAAGATTTTTTTTTAAATAACTTTAAAAAAGTTTACATTCATGTATGTTATTAAAAATGCATGTTTTTAATATGAAATATATATTTTCAAAAACACGTTTTACTCTAAAACTGTGAGAAAATCAAAGCCACAAGTTGTGTCCAAATGTGAGGCTGATTGTGATGTGTGTGTGCAGCTTCATCTGGCTGCGCTGGCGTCTCTGAAGGGTGACGTGGTGGAGCTGAACCAGCGACTGCTGCAAACCGAGAGAGAGAGAGAAGCGCTGGAGAACAGACTGGCCAAAGCACAGGTCAGCACACACACACACACACACACACACACACACTGTCAGATCCTGGCACAGGAGATGTTTCCACACGGCATTTCTGCATTGCATCCTTGATTTTGAATTGGCGAAACGAGTGATAAAGCTGTTTGTGAATGTAAACGTTTGAAAGATCAGATAAATGGAGTTTAGAAAGAAAGAAGTGATTCTGAACTGAAACGAGTCGTCAGTAATTCAGTCTCACTTCCTGCTGAATCTGTGTAGGTTTTAAACTCATTTGCATAATGCCATCTCATTGGCTGAGCAGCGTCTCTAAGCCCCGCCCTCAAATACTAGTTTATCTGAGACTGGAAGAGTTTGGTTCGTGTTGTTCATGTCGAGAAGAACAAAGCAAATCCACTTTGATGAGATTGATACGGTAAAACTCACGCCATCGTTACTGTTCGTATCACTGTGTGTCGAGAGCTGAGATTCATGATATGATAATGAGCGTTTGCTTTCTGACCAATCAGAGCAGAGCAGCTCTCAGAGAGGCGGGGTTTAGAGAGACTGAAGCGTTTCAGACACTGAGAGGAAAGAGCTGACGCTGCAGTGGAGATCATGAGGACGTTACAGTGTTCTTGATCTTAGATGCGTGTGAACCTGTTGTAGGAGACGCTAAACAACATTAGCAGCCTTTAAAATAGCACAATAGAGGAGCTTTAATGAAAATCAAATTACTTGCTATTACATGTTTTTTTGGTGGTGACTCTTTGGCCACAAACTGGGGTTTGTGAGTTGATGAAAAACTAACTAACAATTAATACAATCATAAAAATGAACTTATTTGTTTAAATAGCAACAATCATCATACAACACTTTTAGGTATTTTATCAAGTGACCATTAATCAACATCAGAGAACCATGAAATATTGTTACATATAGTTAAAATACAGTCAAACCAAAATTTATTCAGACACCTTCAACATTTCTCACATTATCAGTTTATTCGCTATAGTTTATAAAATGGTAGTAAAATATGAGCAGAACTCAGTTGATATTTGACTGGTTTTGTCTGTCCTTCTGTTAGACTGTCTCACACATGAATGATGTTGAATATCTGTCAGCTGTTAAATTTAACTACACAATTAGATAATACCAGTTTAGCTCAACCAATCACCAAGC
>CM040795.1:50492883-50502883 GCA_022829025.1 Squalius cephalus | reverse complement strand
TCACTCACACAAACACCCACTCACACAAACACTCACTCACTCGCTCGCACACTCACTCGCTCGCACACTCAAACACTCACTCACACAAACACCCACTCACACAAACACTCACTCACTCGCTCGCACACTCACTCGCTCGCACACTCACTCACTCAAACACTCACTCACACAAACACTCACTCACACACTCACTCACACACTCACTCACTCACTCAAACACTCACTCACACAAACACTCACTCACACACTCACTCACACACTCACTCACTCACTCACACAAACACTCACACACACAAACACTCACTCACTCAGACACACACTCGCTCACTCACACAATCACTCACACAAACACCCACTCACACAAACACTCACTCACTCACTCGCTCGCACACTCACTCGCTCGCACACTCACTCGCTCGCACACTCAAACACTCACTCACACAAACACTCGCTCACTCACACAATCACTCACACAAACACCCACTCACACAAACACTCACTCACTCGCACACTCACTCACTCACTCACACAAACACTCACTCACTCACTCACTCGCACACTCACTCGCTCACTCTCACACTCGCTCGCTCGCACACTCACTCACTCTCACTCACTCACTCACTCGCTCGCACACTCACTCACTCACTCACACACTCACTCACTCACTCACACACTCACTCACTCACTCGCTCGCTCGCACACTCACTCACTCTCACTCACTCACTCTCACTCACTCACTCGCTCGCTCGCACACTCACTCTCACTCACTCACTCTCACTCACTCACTCACTCACTCACACACTCACTCACTCTCACTCACTCACACAAACACCCACTCACACAAACACTCACTCACTCGCTCGCACACTCACTCACTCGCACACTCACTCACTCACTCACACAAACACTCACTCACTCACTCACTCGCACACTCACTCGCTCACTCTCACACTCGCTCGCTCGCACACTCACTCACTCTCACTCACTCACTCGCTCGCACACTCACTCACTCACTCACACACTCACTCACTCACTCACACACTCACTCACTCACTCGCTCGCTCGCACACTCACTCACTCTCACTCACTCACTCTCACTCACTCACTCGCTCGCTCGCACACTCACTCTCACTCACTCACTCTCACTCACTCGCTCGCTCGCACACTCACTCACTCTCACTCACTCACTCTCACTCACTCACTCACTCGCTCGCTCGCACACTCACTCTCACTCACTCACTCTCACTCACTCACTCACACACTCACTCACTCTCACATTCACTCGCACACTCACTCTCACATTCACTCACACACTCACTCGCACACTCACTCGCTCACTCACTCACTCACTCGCACACTCACTCACTCACACACTCGCACACTCACTCACACTCACTCATTCACTCACACAAACACTCACTCACACAAACACTCATTCACACAAACACTCACTCGCTCACTCACTCACTCAGTCACTCATACACTCACTCGCACGCTCACTCACTCGCTCACTCACTCGCTCACTCACTCACTCACTCACTCACTCACTCTCACACTCACTCACTCACACACACACTCACTCACTCAGTCACACACACACTCACTCACTCACTCACACACACACTCACTCAACTCACTCTCTCTCTCTCACACACACACATTACAGCTCACTATGGTTTATATCTCTTCACTGAACACAGGAATCTCTCAGTTTAAATCCTCTTACTGTGATTTATATATGTGTTTATTCTCCTCAAGGACAGATATTATGGGCTGTTTCTCTGCTCCTCTAAATCTCCCCAATCCTCCTCTAGATAAATGTTTCTCAAGCCTTGAAACGCGACAGGAGAAGTGTCTCCTACACACATTTATACTTCTAACAGCTCATTAATATTGAGTTGTGCTCAGAGATGCGGGGAAGCTGGGTGTGTGTGTGTGTGTGTGTGTGTGTGTGTGGACATGTTTTTCTACACTGGTGGGGACTTAAACCTGAATGCACACAGACTCATGGGGACTCGTGTCACCGTGGGGACCTAAATCGAGGTCCCCATGGGTACAAAAGCTTATAAATCATACAGAATTAGTTTTTTTGAAAATGTAAAAATGCAGAATGTCTCCTGTGATGGGCAGGTTTAGGGACAGGGGCAGTGTAAGGGGATAGAATATACAGTTTGTACAGTATAAAAACCATTACGTCTATGGAGAGTCCCCACAAAGATAGTGCACCAGACGTGTGTGTGTGTGTGTGTGTGTGTGTGTGTTTGTGTGTGTGTGTGTGTGTGTGTGTGTGTGTGTGTGTGTGTGTGTGTGTCCTGTTCCACTCGCTGCATGTAAATGAGACGAACTCGAGTGTTTAATTAGAAGCTCCTCATATGTATGCAGCAGGTCAGGACGTTTGCATCCTCGTTTGGGAAATTAGAATATGCTGAATGACTCCAGTTCTCTGTTGACTTTCATATTCATCCCACAATCATAACTGGGTGATCTGATGCACGTCCAGGGATAGTTCACCCAAAAATAAAAATTAGCCCAGGATTTACTCTCCCTCAAGCCATCCTAGGTGTATCTAACACTCTTCTTTCAGACGAACACAATCAGAGTTATATTAATAAACACCTTGATGCTTCCGAGCTTTATAATGGCAGTGAATGGCCGTTTCTGTTTTGAAATCAATAAAAGTGCATCTATCCATCATAAAAGTGCATCTATCCATCATAAAAGTGCATCTTTTGTATTCGTCTGAATGAAGAATGTCATATACACTTAGGATGACTTGAGGGTGAGTAAATCATGGGCTAATTTTCATTTTTGGGTGAACTATCCCTTTAAGTCTAGTAAATTTTAAGCTTGAGTCGGATGCTCTTTCCTCAGGTCATTTTGACCCGAAACACTTTTTTTTTTTTTTTTAAATGAGTGTTCATCGGAGGGGGTCCTAGACCCTAGGACTTTTGTCGCACTTGAACGACAAATACACAAAAAAATGTAATGAATTCGTAAAAAGTAAAAGTAAAGAAAGTAACAAATCAATTTGCCCCCTTAGGAATGAATGTAATGCGAGGAATGGTTCAGTTCACATAGAAAAACCTATAAATGCTCAAAATTCAAACTAAAAATGCTAAAACTTTACCAAAAAATTATTTTATAGTGTCTACATTTGTATCTGAATGCACACTGAAGAGAACTGGCTTTAGGACCCAGAGGAACAGCTCGTTTACTCATATAGAGCTATAAGCCCATCTAGAGTCATGCAATATCATGATATATACTTTTTTTCACACAAGGTCGACAAAGACTCCCAATGTTAGATATTTAGAGCTGAATTAAAAGAGTTATGCATGAAATTGTGAGTTATTTTGAATTTAAATGTGAGGAATGTGCTTAAATTACTATTTATTTATTATTTATTGAGCAAATCTAGTAATTTAAAGGTAAATAAAATAAAAAATAACAAAAAATCAACAACAAAAATTGCATTAAAAAATATCAAAATATCAAAATTAAATAAAATAAGCTTTCTGGACAAAAAAAAAAAGTATAATTTTTAGGTCCCAATTGCTTCGGGTCATTTTCGGTAACGATGTGTTTCAAAGTGCGAGGGAAGGATTTAAAGGGGAAATTAGTTTCTGTGTTTTGTAAATTTTTGGGCTCTAAATGACAACATCAACAGAACATCATGATGTCTCTGTGTCTCTCAGGGAGGAGGATGAGTTTTCCGAGCTTCGCTCCGATCTCAGTCACAGCCAGCAGGAGGTTAACGAGGACGATCAGGACCCCGACCAGGCGTCCGTCTCACTGCCTGAAAACCAGTCCACACTGGTCACTGCGGACATGGGTGAGGAACGAAACTCTGAAACGACCCCCAAAAATCTGATTTATTATTACATTTCCGAATCCAATCTCAGAATTTAGAATGGGAAGCAAATCTTCCTGAAATCTTAAACATGATTTATGAGGGACTGAATCTCACGGCAGCCTGTTCAAAACATGTCCATATTACAGCCCAACAGCGAAAGAGTGAAATTATCTTTTAACTAGAAAGTAAAGTTCGTTCAGACAAACTTTTATGTTGACTTGACAAAAGCCTTGTCTGAAAGGTGAATTATCATGTTACTAGGATGTCTTGTCAGATTGCTATCATGTTTTAACACATTGCTAGTGTTATAGCATGATGCTAGTATGTTTTAACATGTTGTTAGCATGATTTAACATGCTGCTAACATGTTTTAGCACATTGCTAGTGTTTTAGCACATAGCATGTGACCGGTTCTACTGACCCGGTCCGAGTGGGATTCGAACCGTGGTCTCTGGCGTGGGAGGCAGGGCTCTAACTAAGAGGCTAAGGACCACAGCCGCAAGCGTCAGTCGCTAGAGCACCTCTAAAACATTAGCAATGTGCTAAAACATGTTAGCAACATATTAGCAATTTGGTAAGACATCCTAGTAAAATGGTAATTCATGCTATCAAAGTGTTATACATGGTAACAATGTGATAAAAAAAAGCTAGCAACATGCTAATTCAAGGTACCAATGTTTTAACACATTCTAGCAAAGTGTTAACACGTTAACAACATGCTTAGTCATACTAGCTTAATACTACCTGTTTTAATACATACTAGCAAAATGTTAAATCATGCTAACAATGTACTAAAACATGTTAGAAATTTGACAATAACGATAGAGCGCCTCTTGAGATCAGGGGAGTGAGATTTACGCGCACAGCTCTTACTGGTCTACGACAGTTACATGTAGCATGTTTCTAGTATGTTTTAGCATTGTTAGCATGATTTAACATGATGTTAGCATGTTTTAACACATTGCTTGCATGATTTAATATTTTGCTATTATGTTTTAACAAATAGCTAGTATGACTTTGCACTTTGGTAGCGTGTTTTAGCACTTTGTTGGCATTTTTAGCACATTGCTAGCCTGATTTAACATGCTGCTAGCTTGAATTAGCACGTTGCTAACATTTTCTAGTGTAAATAGCTAATATGACTTAGCACTTTGCTAGCATGTTTTAATATAAAACGCAAATTTATATTTAATATTTTTTTACTTTAAATGTGTGGGTGAAACGGTGTTGAGATTGACCCTGATGACAGAGTTGGCATTGGTTTATCACTGCGGACTCATGGGAAATATTTATCTGTGTTTCACATACAGTAGACGTGAGTGAGACAGCAGTCAAAATCTACAAGTAATCTCTCTTGTCTCCTTCTTTTAACCTGTGCGTCTTCACATTGATGCGTTTACCCATAATGCTTCAGTCTTGGTTTATAAAGGCGGTGATTGTCGTCTTCAGTCTGGCTGCTTTTGTTTTTCCACTTGATCAAGCTGATTCGCTCGACACCAAAGCTTTTAAAGCCCTCTGCTGTCGTTGTTCAGGGAATCACACTGTCTAATGGCATCTTATTCATTACCAGTGTATTGTTGGAACATTCCCAGCATGCATCACTCCCGACTGTGAAAGGAAATAACAACACATTCAGATTGCAGCTGTATTGGCATGATTAAACCAGCTTTAGATTTATTTCTGTTGAGGATTAATTGATCATGAAAGTTATTTGAATATATGAATGCTTGATTCTGATTGGTTGATGAGAGTTCTAAGGTGAGCAGTTATTTTCAGGGAAACGCACAGCTAAAGTATTTCCATATCACTACGCCAAATGATTTTAGTTATTTCAAAGGTCCTTACCAAAACCCACAACGACACTGACCTAGTGTCGTCATCCCAAGTGTCCCATATAGTGTCTTCAATGGGGTACAACTGGTTGAAGGTCCAAATGTGAGTTTCAGTGCAGCTTCAAAGTCTCGACACGATCCAGTCGAGGAATAAGAGTCTTATCTAGACAAACCATTCGCCAAATAAACGTTTATTATTATAATAATACCTTTTAATTATAGGCGCCTTTCAAGGCACTCAAGGACACCATACAACATAAAAGTAAATCAGTAAAATACAAAGCTATGCCAAAAGACAGACAAACATACAATGTTGCGTAAGTGAAAGAATGCAGTACGTGAATTATTATTAATATGGGAACCAAAAGAAAGCAAACCATCAAAAATAACACCATGGGCCATATTTTAACGATCTGAAACACAAGTATCAAGCGCGAAACGCAAGTAACTTTGTGGGCGGGTCTCGGGCGCTGTTGCTGTTACACCGGCGGGATAAATGACTCTCCGACGCAAATCTAAAATGTGTTGGTCTGAAGTGGCTTCATTACTCATAGGTGTGGTTTGGGCGTAACGTGAAATAAACCAATCAGAGCGACATCTCACATTCCCTTTAAGAGCAGGCGCGCTTGTTCCATGGCGGATTGCTATTATAACGGCGGATTTGCCAGGAGCGGTTCACAGCCGAGGAGACCGACGTTCTCGTCAGGGCCGTAAAACACAGAGAAGTGACATTGGGGATGGAGAAACACACCCAGATTAGCTTCGCTTAAACAGGCATATGATAATTTGGGTAAATGTGTAAGCTAGATTTATGCCTATTCTTTCACATCTTCATGGACACCACAATGATTTCCCTCATGTGGAATATTGTTCCTTGTAATTATGTATGGTTTTCTAAAAATGAAAACTGCTGCGTCTGTGTAGATGAGAGAAGCAAAGTGTGTGTGTGTTGTGCTCACGCTACATTATGGCCAAGCATGCGCCCTTAAAATAGCATCTGAATAACATGAGCACGCGCCGCTGACTTTAGACGAGGTTTCTCCTGGTCAGTGGCGGAATTGTTTTCTGAAACTGCAAAATAGCACCAGGGAACGTTTGCGCCGGAACACGCCTCCTCTTTTCGCTGAACCGCCCCCGGGAGCGCAAGTTCATTCCCTAATTTACCGACGTGCGTCTGTGGAGGGAAAAGTCCGCTGTGCGTCGGGTGAGAAATAGGAATGAAACATGCGTCTGTGTACAAAGTCAATTGCGCTGGGTGCGAGATAGGGCCCCAAGACTTTTCACCTGAGTGGATATATTAACCGGACAGTTTTCAATAAGCAGATTAAAGGATTGAGTTCTAGATAAAACAGACCTAGACCCAGAGAAGGGCTTCAGTTTTGCTGGTATTTAGCTTTAAAAAATTGTTGGTCATCCATATATTAAAGCAACAACATGGAACTTTTCCTCTGCGGTCGCCCTACAGGTTGGAAGCGGAATTGTCCATTACCGCTGTCGTAAAATGATTTACGGTTACTGTATATGAAGCATGTAGGTTTTTTTTCATATGGGCAATGATAATATTATTAATCTTCCTCCTTTTATAATTTATACATATTTAGTAGACTAAACATTTTAACTCAAACATTTGCGATTTGCATGTCGATTGCAATGCTCAAATCTGAACGAGAATGATAGCGATAGCATCCTAACCATCTAAAACTAACGCATGTTAGTGTTTACTAGCTACCAGATTGATAATTCGCTCATCTACTAGCTGATTCATGAAGATAAATAAATGGAGGACCAGATAGTTTCCGTAACGTAGCCAGGCAGACAACAGATTAGAAAAACAAAAGATAGTATGCAAGCAATTTACAGTTACTTACTAGTTCAACAGCATGACGGCCAAGTCAGCATCGGTCTGGAAACACTCCTCCTCCATTAGCTCACGCCAGCGAGCAAACGCTCGACCAATATTGATCCTCGTCCTGCCTTTCAGTTTATCACTCTCCCTTTTCCTCTTCCGACTCTACTCCGACAAAACCTTGGACTTCTTACGTTTCGCTGCTGCTTCAGCCATGACGAAAACAGACGTACGAAAACAAACGCGCTGGTTGGCCACATTTGAGGAAGTGGTGGGCGAAGTGACGTATGCCGTAAAGCAGTCGAATTTTGTAGTTCTTTTTGAGCGCTGGTTACTACCCGCACCCCGAAGTTACATAGTGCCAGTAAAAGCGATACAGACCCCGTCAGGCTCTGGCAGACGTCTCATTCAACCTATTGTAAGTCGATGTACTATCACAAGGGTCTTGGAAATATATTATGAAGGTTGAAAAGCTACATGTTGTTACTTTAACATCCTGCAAACATTTAGTGAGCACTGACGGGGGATGGAAACATCAGATATGTACAATTATATACTTTTTAACCACAAATGCTCGTCTTGCACATCCACGACTTCACACATTACGAATTCAGGTTGAAAGGTCACATGGAAAATGTAGGGTATATGTTTATTATTTGTTCTAAAATGTCCGCTGGTGTGTCTAGATGAGACTCTTATTCCTCGGCTGGATCGTGTCGAGACTTTGAAGCTGCACTGAAACTCACATCTGGACCTTCGACCCGTTGGACCCCATTGAAGTCCATTATATTTAGAAAATCCTAAAAAAAATTTCCTCAAAAACCATAATGTCTTTTCGGCTGAACATGAACATCTTAGATGACGTTATGGAGAGTAAATTATCAGGAAATTGTAATTCTGAAGTGAACTGATCCTTTAAAGACATCGCATCCTAAACGCATAGACATTAATATGGAGTTTCTCCCCTCTTTTATTAGTTTTATTTTTAACTAAACAGTTCTCATGCGCTCAGATGTGTTGTTTACCTCATTCAAAGTTAAAGTTTATGCCATTAAAGTGGTGAATCTCCTGTTTGAGTGGATCTGTGATCATCCAGTGTTTTTGTGTGTCATTGCTAATGTACGACGGAATATTAATATCGCTCCGGATCAATGATCTGCTCACGTCAGGGATTGATTCATATGAGGTTTTTCCATTTCGTTTGCATGTTGTTGTTGTTGGATGAGCAGGTTTGCACAGTGATATTGCTGGTTATAGGCTGACTTCATGGAGTTCTCAGGTATGGCTCGTTTCATTTAATGTAATTTAAAATTAAACATTTAGGAGAAATAAAAACAAGTCGTGATAATAGTCCAGTAAGAGTATATAAATATGTACAATAAAAATGTGGATGAGCTCGGATCATTTGAGGAGAAATATTAAGATCTTTGCAGACTTTGGGATCTTGTGAGATCAGTTGGAGACGGTGTTGAGATGTCTTTGAAACTATAGAGAAACACCTGAGATTAATGGAGAAACACCTGAGAAGAAGCAGCAAACTTTTTCATTTAGATTTTATTTTAATTTTTTTGACAGATTTTTCTGCTGTCTAGTGAATAAATGTAGATATTGTAGTGATTTTTTTGATTTTGTGTCATTGTTTCAGTGTAATTATACATTTAAGTACTGTACTACAATGAACTACATGTACTTACTATAGGATTTGTTACATGTAATTATGCATAATTTATAGTTATATTTATAGTAACAACATGTAATGTGTAACAAGGAAACACGAGTTTTTCTTTCTTTCTTAACACTTTTGTTCAACATATCAACATATATTAATATCAACATCAACTTAGATTAAAAATGCTTTAGACGTGTTTTTATGGTTAGTTCATGTTAACTACTTGTTATAAAGTGCTACAATGTAATGTTTTTGTATAGTGTTCTTTAATTTTACTTTGCATTTTCATCCAGAGTGACTTACATTGCATTCAAGGTTTACATTTGATCAGCTCTTGATTGGGAATCGAACCCATGACCTGACCTTTGAGTTGTTCAGCATTTATTGTGCTTCATAAAAAGGATGCGAGTGCAGTTTCATGTTATAAACACGGAGAAAGCCCAAGTCATCTGACCAATCAGAGCAGAGCAGCTCTCAGAGAGGCGGGGTTTACAGAGACTGAATCTTTGATGGAAGCGTTTCAGACACTGAGAGGAAAGAGCCGATGCTGCAGTGGAGATCATGAGGACATTACAGTGAAATTTGAGTGTTTCGACAGTATTGTGGCTTTCTCCGCATTTATAACATGAAACTGCACTTGCATCCTAGTTTGGTTGAGTCATTTATTTATGTGTATATGATGTGTGTTTGGTCAGATAACTGCAGTGACCTGAACTCTGAGCTCCAGCGGGTTCTGACGGGTCTGGAGAGTGTGTTGTGTGGCCGTAAGAAGAGCACGTGTAGCCTGTCTGTGGCCGAGG
>CM040795.1:50477883-50487883 GCA_022829025.1 Squalius cephalus | reverse complement strand
GTCGCACAGTAGAGAGATTACCGTATGGACAGGAGGAGAAGCTCGCGGGCGATCGGCGGGGACATGGAGGCAAAGTGACAAAATAATTAATCAGAATACTTAGCAAAAGTTGCTCCTGCTCCAAGATCATGGACAGCTCCTACTCACACTCTCCGTCTCTGTGAGATTCGGAAGGGAATGATTCAGATTTCTCTCGGCACGGCTACTAGAAGACAGACGGGCTGCTCACGTCACATCTACGTCATCAAGCTCAGTGTGAGTCTGCGCAGTCGCTCGGCCATCAGGAAGAAGAGCTTCTAATTGACTTCACTTTTCTCCGTTGAATCCAATGGGGTCGCTGTGTCCATTTCTTTTACTGTCTATGGTAATAATGTTTTTAACTCCAGTGGTACTGGTGGATTTCCGCGGGAAAATCGAGCATGTCTTTGCGTCATTCTGTCACATCTGTCCACATGAAGAAGAGTCTCGGCTAGTCGGCGATGAGTGTGAGGATGCTGGAGATTTATAGCCTTTTCTCACAGCACTTTATATGATTAAACTGATCAGTTTGATGGCGGATCCAGAAAGGTTCAAACGACAATCACCAGCTGGAGATTCACCCGCTGTAAAACGCAAAAGACTTCGGACTTCAGAGAGACTGACACCGGCTCATGCAGAAACAATTAAATCTAACGATCGGAAAGGCATTAAACAAGGAAAATTAAAATTAGGCATTAAATGTCACGCAATGCTGATGATGTTAACATTAACAATTTGAGAACAAAGTATAATTTGCACGGTTTGACGTGATATAAGCGATCGTTAGATTTAATCAGCGTGATTTACTGCAATGCTTTTCCCCTTAGTTGGTCAGAACAGAAGTGGATGTTACTTGATCAGACGACATTTCCAGTGAAAACTCTTATGTTGGTCATATTTCCATAAAGTATAATCTGTGATTGCGAACACCTGTCTCCACACCGGCGACTGACAGCCGCACATTCTCCTCAAAACATCGGATTCATCCGCGCTGTGCCGTGCCGACGCACAACCCACGTACAGCTGATCAATCCGCGAATAACTGCAATTGCAGATTAAGGACAGAGAGGGCGACAAAGAGGAACAACTGCGGACTGCAGCTTTAATTAATAATTTTTTTTTTAAATGTTACCATACACATTTTAGTTACCAGCCCTGATATTTAAAAGAATAGTTTCTACACACCTAAATAGTTTGTGACACATACCTGTAAAAGTAGTCATACAGGTTTAGAATGACATGAAATGACAGGTAAATTATGGCAGAATGTTGATTTTAATAATTTAAGTGTGTTTGAATGTGTTTGTTGCAGGTGGCGGAGCGAGTGAAGCTTTCTAAGACTCGATCAGAATCACTACCAGCGGAGAGATCCATCCTGGGCTCTGAGATCAGCAGCATCGGGGTGAGTGAGAGAGGGAGGGAGAGAGAGAGAGAGAGAGAGAGGGGTGGAGAGAGAGAGAGAGAGAGAGAGAAGAGAGAGAGAGAGAGAGAGAGAGAGAGAGAGACAGGTCACCTTCTCCTCTTCTGTCTCTCTCTCTGGCTCTAGTGTTAATAATCAGAGCCAAAGTGTTTAATATTCCATTATTCTGTTCTTGCACATGTGCCAAAAACAGCGTGATCATCCAACAGCCGAACACGTTCAGACTTTATTCAGCTGATGTTCTGATGATGATGATGTTCTGATGATGATTATGTTCTGATGATGATATGATATCAGCATAGATGCTGCATCAGAGAAACGACACACAATGCGACACCATCTTGAAGCTGATGGACAGATATAATTTTTTGTGTGAAATTCAGCGTCCAGATAAGGCAGGAACAAAGAGCAATCGCTGTTAATCCGTTGTGATGATGTCATCACCGTTGGCTACATTTGAATGTTACAATGTACATCAGTGGGAGAATTTCTGGCTTTAATCTTGAAGGTGAAGTGTGTGACTGTGTAGATATTTGATTTAGTTTATTTTTAAATGTTTTTATTTTATTTAGGTTAAGTGTCTTGATCAAGAGTATAGTAGTGATAGTAGACTGTATTGTATTATTTTATATGAGAATTAACACATGATCTGACACACACGTCATATGCAGCAATGATGATGTCATCACCGTTGGTTACATTTTGAATGTTACAATGTAACTCTCAGATCAGTCATCTATTGCCAGCTTGACAAGGGAAGACGAAAGAAATGCAGCAAATGAATTTCAGTGCGGTGCTGAAGAGTTTGATTGAGCGTAACACCAGTGTTGATCTGTGTGTTATTTCTCTGTCTCTCTGCAGGTCTCCAGTAATGTGGCGGAACATTTGGCTCATTCCCTTCAGGACTGCTCCAACATCCAGGAGATCTTCCAGACGCTGTACTCGCACGGATCCGCCATCTCCGAGAGTAAGATCCGAGAGTTCGAAGTGGAGACGGAGAGACTCAACAGGTCAGAGAAAACAAACACAACCTGTAGAAGCTCAAACAAGAGTTGCGGTTAGATGAGATCTGCAGATATTGAACTATCCGATACTTGTTATAAATTTAAAGTTTCAGTTCCTCTTATCGATTCTTTTGTGAGCATTTCAGTATGACTTAAACAATTCAAGTGCCAGACGACTCTGTTTTCTGTTCTCATATGTATCAGTGTATTGGATCCTGACCTCAAGTATTCTGGAATCGATTTTCACATTGGAATGTGTTTCTCAATGTTTGTGTGTCTCAGTCGCATCGAGCACCTGAAGTCTCAGAATGACCTGTTGACCATCACACTAGAGGAGTGTAAGAGTAACGCGGAGCGCATGAGTATGCTGGTGGGCAAATATGAGTCCAACGCCACCGCGCTCAGACTGGCCCTGCAGTACAGGTACAAACACACACACACACTCCCATAAATATAGTAAATATAAATATAGTTTACATACAGAATATTTTCTGAAAACATTATTAGGGTATTTGCAGTGGTGATTGATGGCAGAAGCTCTGTGTGCTGGAACGGAAGCTCTAGTATTGGGTGTGTTGGAACAGAAGCTCTAGTATTGGGTGTGCTGGAACGGAAGCTCTAGTATTGGGTGTGTTGGATCAGAAGCTCTAGTATTGGGTGTGTGCTGGAACGGAAGCTCTAGTATTGGGTGTGTTGGAACAGAAGCTCTAGTATTGGGTGTGCTGGAACGGAAGCTCTAGTATTGGGTGTGTTGGAACAGAAGCTCTAGTATTGGGTGTGTTGGATCAGAAGCTCTAGTATTGGGTGTGTGTTGGATCAGAAGCTCTAGTATTGGGTGTGTGTTGGAACAGAAGCTCTAGTATTGGGTGTGTGTTGGAACAGAAGCTCTAGTATTGGGTGTGTTGGAACAGAAGCTCTAGTATTGGGTGTGTTGGAACAGAAGCTCTAGTATTGGGTGTGTGTTGGAACAGAAGCTCTAGTATTGGGTGTGTTGGATCAGAAGCTCTAGTATTGGGTGTGTTGGAACGGAAGCTCTAGTATTGGGTGTGTTGGAACAGAAGCTCTAGTATTGGGTGTGTTGGAACAGAAGCTCTAGTATTGGGTGTGTGTTGGAACAGAAGCTCTAGTATTGGGTGTGTTGGAACAGAAGCTCTAGTATTGGGTGTGTGTTGGAACAGAAGCTCTAGTATTGGGTGTGTTGGATCAGAAGCTCTAGTATTGGGTGTGTTGGAACGGAAGCTCTAGTATTGGGTGTGTTGGATCAGAAGCTCTAGTATTGGGTGTGTTGGAACGGAAGCTCTAGTATTGGGTGTGTTGGAACAGAAGCTCTAGTATTGGGTGTGTTGGATCAGAAGCTCTAGTATTGGGTGTGTTGGAACAGAAGCTCTAGTATTGAGTGTGTTGGATCGGAAGCTCTAGTATTGGGTGTGTTGGAACGGAAGCTCTAGTATTGGGTGTGTTGGAACGGAAGCTCTAGTATTGGGTGTGTTGGAACGGAAGCTCTAGTATTGGGTGTGTTGGATCGGAAGCTCTAGTATTGGGTGTGTTGGATCGGAAGCTCTAGTATTGGGTGTGTTGGATCGGAAGCTCTAGTATTGGGTGTGTTGGATCGGAAGCTCTAGTATTGGGTGTGTGTTGGATCGGAAGCTCTAGTATTGGGTGTGTTGGAACAGAAGCTCTAGTATTGGGTGTGTTGGATCGGAAGCTCTAGTATTGGGTGTGTTGGATCGGAAGCTCTAGTATTGGGTGTGTTGGAACAGAAGCTCTAGTATTGGGTGTGTTGGAACAGAAGCTCTAGTATTGGGTGTGTTGGATCGGAAGCTCTAGTATTGGGTGTGTGTTGGATCGGAAGCTCTAGTATTGGGTGTGTTGGAACAGAAGCTCTAGTATTGGGTGTGTTGGATCGGAAGCTCTAGTATTGGGTGTGTTGGAACGGAAGCTCTAGTATTGGGTGTGTTGGATCGGAAGCTCTAGTATTGGGTGTGTTGGAACGGAAGCTCTAGTATTGGGTGTGTTGGAACAGAAGCTCTAGTATTGAGTGTGTTGGAACAGAAGCTCTAGTATTGGGTGTGTTGGAACAGAAGCTCTAGTATTGGGTGTGTTGGAACAGAAGCTCTAGTATTGAGTGTGTTGGAACAGAAGCTCTAGTATTGGGTGTGTTGGATCGGAAGCTCTAGTATTGGGTGTGTTGGAACAGAAGCTCTAGTATTGAGTGTGTTGGAACGGAAGCTCTAGTATTGAGTGTGTGTTGGATCAGAAGCTCTAGTATTGGGTGTGTGTTGGAACGGAAGCTCTAGTATTGGGTGTGTTGGATCGGAAGCTCTAGTATTGGGTGTGTTGGAACGGAAGCTCTAGTATTGGGTGTGTTGGAACAGAAGCTCTAGTATTGAGTGTGTTGGAACGGAAGCTCTAGTATCGAGTGTGTGTTGGATCAGAAGCTCTAGTATCGGGTGTGTGTTGGATCAGAAGCTCTAGTATTGGGTGTGTGTTGGAACAGAAGCTCTAGTATTGGGTGTGTGTTGGAACAGAAGCTCTAGTATTGGGTGTGTGTTGGATCAGAAGCTCTAGTATTGGGTGTGTGTTGGAACAGAAGCTCTAGTATTGGGTGTGTGTTGGATCAGAAGCTCTAGTATTGAGTGTGTTGGATCGGAAGCTCTAGTATTGGGTGTGTTGGAACAGAAGCTCTAGTATTGAGTGTGTGTTGGAACAGAAGCTCTAGTATTGGGTGTGTGTTGGATCGGAAGCTCTAGTATTGAGTGTGTTGGATCGGAAGCTCTAGTATTGGGTGTGTTGGAACGGAAGCTCTAGTATTGGGTGTGTGTTGGATCGGAAGCTCTAGTATTGGGTGTGTGTTGGAACAGAAGCTCTAGTATTGGGTGTGTTGGAGCGGAAGCTCTAGTATTGGGTGTGTTGGATCGGAAGCTCTAGTATTGGGTGTGTTGGAACGGAAGCTCTAGTATTGGGTGTGTTGGATCGGAAGCTCTAGTATTGGGTGTGTTGGATCGGAAGCTCTAGTATTGGGTGTGTTGGAACGGAAGCTCTAGTATTGGGTGTGTTGGAACAGAAGCTCTAGTATTGAGTGTGTTGGAACAGAAGCTCTAGTATTGGGTGTGTTGGAACAGAAGCTCTAGTATTGGGTGTGTTGGAACAGAAGCTCTAGTATTGAGTGTGTTGGAACAGAAGCTCTAGTATTGGGTGTGTTGGATCGGAAGCTCTAGTATTGGGTGTGTTGGAACAGAAGCTCTAGTATTGAGTGTGTTGGAACGGAAGCTCTAGTATTGAGTGTGTGTTGGATCAGAAGCTCTAGTATTGGGTGTGTGTTGGAACGGAAGCTCTAGTATTGGGTGTGTTGGATCGGAAGCTCTAGTATTGGGTGTGTTGGAACGGAAGCTCTAGTATTGGGTGTGTTGGAACAGAAGCTCTAGTATTGAGTGTGTTGGAACGGAAGCTCTAGTATCGAGTGTGTGTTGGATCAGAAGCTCTAGTATCGGGTGTGTGTTGGATCAGAAGCTCTAGTATTGGGTGTGTGTTGGAACAGAAGCTCTAGTATTGGGTGTGTGTTGGAACAGAAGCTCTAGTATTGGGTGTGTGTTGGATCAGAAGCTCTAGTATTGGGTGTGTGTTGGAACAGAAGCTCTAGTATTGGGTGTGTGTTGGATCAGAAGCTCTAGTATTGAGTGTGTTGGATCGGAAGCTCTAGTATTGGGTGTGTGTTGGAACAGAAGCTCTAGTATTGGGTGTGTGTTGGATCAGAAGCTCTAGTATTGGGTGTGTGTTGGAACAGAAGCTCTAGTATTGGGTGTGTGTTGGATCAGAAGCTCTAGTATTGAGTGTGTTGGATCGGAAGCTCTAGTATTGGGTGTGTTGGAACAGAAGCTCTAGTATTGAGTGTGTGTTGGAACAGAAGCTCTAGTATTGGGTGTGTGTTGGATCGGAAGCTCTAGTATTGGGTGTGTTGGAACAGAAGCTCTAGTATTGAGTGTGTTGGATCGGAAGCTCTAGTATTGGGTGTGTTGGAACGGAAGCTCTAGTATTGGGTGTGTGTTGGATCGGAAGCTCTAGTATTGGGTGTGTGTTGGAACAGAAGCTCTAGTATTGGGTGTGTTGGAGCGGAAGCTCTAGTATTGGGTGTGTTGGAACAGAAGCTCTAGTATTGGGTGTGTTGGAACAGAAGCTCTAGTATTGGGTGTGTGTTGGATCGGAAGCTCTAGTATTGGGTGTGTGTTGGATCGGAAGCTCTAGTATTGGGTGTGTGTTGGATCAGAAGCTCTAGTATTGGGTGTGTGTTGGAGCGGAAGCTCTAGTATTGGGTGTGTTGGAACATAAGCTCTAGTATTGGGTGTGTTGGAACAGAAGCTCTAGTATTGGGTGTGTTGGAACAGAAGCTCTAGTATTGGGTGTGTGTTGGATCGGAAGCTCTAGTATTGGGTGTGTTGGAGCGGAAGCTCTAGTATTGGGTGTGTTGGAACAGAAGCTCTAGTATTGGGTGTGTTGGAACGGAAGCTCTAGTATTGGGTGTGTGTTGGATCAGAAGCTCTAGTATTGGGTGTGTTGGAACAGAAGCTCTAGTATTGAGTGTGTTGGAACGGAAGCTCTAGTATTGGGTGTGTGTTGGATCAGAAGCTCTAGTATTGGGTGTGTGTTGGATCAGAAGCTCTAGTATTGGGTGTGTGTTGGATCGGAAGCTCTAGTATTGGGTGTGTGTTGGATCGGAAGCTCTAGTATTGGGTGTGTTGGAACAGAAGCTCTAGTATTGGGTGTGTTGGAACAGAAGCTCTAGTATTGAGTGTGTTGGAACGGAAGCTCTAGTATTGGGTGTGTTGGATCAGAAGCTCTAGTATTGGGTGTGTGTTGGATCAGAAGCTCTAGTATTGAGTGTGTGTTGGAACAGAAGCTCTAGTATTGGGTGTGTGTTGGATCGGAAGCTCTAGTATTGAGTGTGTTGGATCGGAAGCTCTAGTATTGGGTGTGTTGGAACGGAAGCTCTAGTATTGGGTGTGTGTTGGATCGGAAGCTCTAGTATTGGGTGTGTGATGGAACAGAAGCTCTAGTATTGGGTGTGTTGGAGCGGAAGCTCTAGTATTGGGTGTGTTGGAACAGAAGCTCTAGTATTGGGTGTGTTGGAACAGAAGCTCTAGTATTGGGTGTGTGTTGGATCGGAAGCTCTAGTATTGGGTGTGTGTTGGATCGGAAGCTCTAGTATTGGGTGTGTGTTGGATCAGAAGCTCTAGTATCGGGTGTGTGTTGGATCAGAAGCTCTAGTATTGGGTGTGTGTTGGAACAGAAGCTCTAGTATTGGGTGTGTTGGAACAGAAGCTCTAGTATTGGGTGTGTTGGAACAGAAGCTCTAGTATTGGGTGTGTGTTGGATCGGAAGCTCTAGTATTGGGTGTGTTGGAGCGGAAGCTCTAGTATTGGGTGTGTTGGAACAGAAGCTCTAGTATTGGGTGTGTTGGAACGGAAGCTCTAGTATTGGGTGTGTGTTGGATCAGAAGCTCTAGTATTGGGTGTGTTGGAACAGAAGCTCTAGTATTGAGTGTGTTGGAACGGAAGCTCTAGTATTGGGTGTGTGTTGGATCAGAAGCTCTAGTATTGGGTGTGTGTTGGATCAGAAGCTCTAGTATTGGGTGTGTGTTGGATCGGAAGCTCTAGTATTGGGTGTGTGTTGGATCGGAAGCTCTAGTATTGGGTGTGTTGGAACAGAAGCTCTAGTATTGGGTGTGTTGGAACAGAAGCTCTAGTATTGGGTGTGTTGGAACAGAAGCTCTAGTATTGAGTGTGTTGGAACGGAAGCTCTAGTATTGGGTGTGTTGGATCAGAAGCTCTAGTATTGGGTGTGTGTTGGATCAGAAGCTCTAGTATTGGGTGTGTGTTGGAACAGAAGCTCTAGTATTGGGTGTGTGTTGGAACAGAAGCTCTAGTATTGGGTGTGTTGGAACAGAAGCTCTAGTATTGGGTGTGTTGGATCGGAAGCTCTAGTATTGAGTGTGTTGGATCGGAAGCTCTAGTATTGGGTGTGTTGGAACAGAAGCTCTAGTATTGGGTGTGTTGGATCGGAAGCTCTAGTATTGAGTGTGTTGGATCGGAAGCTCTAGTATTGGGTGTGTTGGAACAGAAGCTCTAGTATTGGGTGTGTGTTGGATCGGAAGCTCTAGTATTGAGTGTGTTGGATCGGAAGCTCTAGTATTGGGTGTGTTGGAACAGAAGCTCTAGTATTGGGTGTGTTGGAACAGAAGCTCTAGTATTGGGTGTGTTGGAACAGAAGCTCTAGTATTGGGTGTGTGTTGGATCGGAAGCTCTAGTATTGGGTGTGTTGGAACGGAAGCTCTAGTATTGGGTGTGTTGGATCGGAAGCTCTAGTATTGAGTGTGTTGGATCGGAAGCTCTAGTATTGGGTGTGTTGGAACAGAAGCTCTAGTATTGGGTGTGTTGGAACAGAAGCTCTAGTATTGGGTGTGTTGGAACAGAAGCTCTAGTATTGGGTGTGTGTTGGATCGGAAGCTCTAGTATTGGGTGTGTTGGAACAGAAGCTCTAGTATTGGGTGTGTTGGAACAGAAGCTCTAGTATTGGGTGTGTGTTGGATCAGAAGCTCTAGTATTGGGTGTGTGTTGGATCGGAAGCTCTAGTATTGGGTGTGTTGGAACAGAAGCTCTAGTATTGAGTGTGTTGGAACAGAAGCTCTAGTATTGGGTGTGTTGGAGCGGAAGCTCTAGTATTGGGTGTGTGTTGGATCAGAAGCTCTAGTATTGGGTGTGTTGGAGCGGAAGCTCTAGTATTGGGTGTGTTGGAACAGAAGCTCTAGTATTGGGTGTGTGTTGGATCAGAAGCTCTAGTATTGGGTGTGTTGGAACAGAAGCTCTAGTATTGAGTGTGTTGGAACGGAAGCTCTAGTATTGGGTGTGTGTTGGATCAGAAGCTCTAGTATTGGGTGTGTTGGATCAGAAGCTCTAGTATTGGGTGTGTGTTGGATCAGAAGCTCTAGTATTGGGTGTGTGTTGGAACAGAAGCTCTAGTATTGAGTGTGTGTTGGATCAGAAGCTCTAGTATCGGGTGTGTGTTGGATCAGAAGCTCTAGTATGGGGTGTGTTGGATCAGAAGCTCTAGTATTGGGTGTGTGTTGGATCAGAAGCTCTAGTATTGGGTGTGTGTTGGATCAGAAGCTCTAGTATTGGGTGTGTGTTGGATCAGAAGCTCTAGTATTGGGTGTGTTGGATCAGAAGCTCTAGTATTGGGTGTGTGTTGGATCAGAAGCTCTAGTATTGGGTGTGTGTTGGAACAGAAGCTCTAGTATTGAGTGTGTGTTGGATCAGAAGCTCTAGTATCGGGTGTGTGTTGGATCAGAAGCTCTAGTATGGGGTGTGTTGGATCAGAAGCTCTAGTATTGGGTGTGTTGGAACAGAAGCTCTAGTATGGGGTGTGTTGGATCAGAAGCTCTAGTATTGGGTGTGTGTTGGATCAGAAGCTCTAGTATTGGGTGTGTGTTGGAACAGAAGCTCTAGTATTGGGTGTGTGTTGGAACAGAAGCTCTAGTATTGGGTGTGTTGGAACAGAAGCTCTA
>CM040795.1:50307883-50472883 GCA_022829025.1 Squalius cephalus | reverse complement strand
ATGCTATTAAAATATAATTCATATTTGCATTTTTATAACATTTCTTATATTTTAGTGTTTTAAAATATATATATTTTATTTTAATGTATTTTTTATTTTATTACATTTATTTCATTATTATTTCATATTTTTAGTACATTTTTCATTTTTATTACTTTAAATGTATTTATTTTACTTGTATTAAAAAAATAATGCTCATGCAGGAGCCCGTGGCTACGAAGGTACCAGAGAAACAATCCACACCGCACTCTAACAGTATTTCTTTTCACATCATTTTAATTTTATTTTCATTCGATTAATTTTCATATTTTTGTAAATTTTTGTTTTTTTAATTTTGTTAAAATCATTGATTTTACTTGAAAATACAACTCATTTTTTTAATTATAAATACAACAAATTTATCATTTTTATGGTTTTATTTTGATTATTTTAAAATAATTGTATTTACTTTTGTTATACCAAATATGTTTTTAAAAAAGTGTTTTATTTAGTTTTTTATATTTGTTCTTAAAATTATTTCAATTAATTTGAATTGATTTGTTTAATTTTTAGTAAGCGTATTATTTTAATTCTATTAAAATATCATTTATATTTGACATAGTCATAACATTTCTTATATTTTAGTTTTTTTCAAATATTTATTTTATTTTAATTTTAGTTTTTTTTATTATTTTATTTGTATTTTTATGTTTTCATAATATTTCATATTTGAGTAAGTTTTGTATTTTTATTATTTTAAATTCATTTATTTTACTAATAAATAATTGAATGAATTATATTAAAAACATAATTCATATTTTCACATTTCATACTCTTAGTGTTTTATTTTGATTATTTAAAAATTATTTTACTTTTGTTAAAAAATATTTTTTTTTTTTCTTTTCTTTTTTCTTTTTTTTTAAGTTTAACTTTTTTATTAAATAGTAATTAAATAATTATTAGCGGTTCATCGACCCACAAAGTGACGGATTCACATGGATATGGATATATGTGCTATATGGAATAATGATGCACAAAAAAAGTGAATCTCAGGATTACATGTATAAGTGTGTGAGGTTTAGTCTGATGATGTGAGTTTATAGAGAAACGACAGCGGATGAAGCCGTTTCACACGTCTGACTCTCAGTTTCATGGTTTCCTGGTTTAATCTGCTGTCGTTCTCCATCAACTCTTGTTTCTTCTGTCCGTGACCTTCAGCTTTGGCATTTGTCGCTGCGCGTGCGTCTGAAATCTCGTGAGTCGTGAGATCAGTTTAGATACGAACGGCTCTGTCAGCTGACATTTCTACACCAGATCAGTGTGAAAGACTGAAGGAATCAATCAGAGATTGATCTAGAACAGTTGCAGTGGGTTCATGTCTGAGATTCCCAAACTATTCAGATCAATTTTAATAAACTATCATCAACACATTCATGTTCACTGTTCTTTGATGTCGGTTCATTTTTAGAAAGCATATTATTTTATGATATTAAAATATAATTCATATTTGTCATATTTTCATAACATTTCTTATATTTAAGTGTTTTTCACTTTTTTTATTTATTAATTTGTTTTTTATTTATTTTTTTAAAACAATATTTGTATTTTTCATGTTTTCATAATTTTTGATATTTTTAGTAAATGTTTTATTTTTTTACTTATTTAATCTTTATTTAAAAATATAATTCATATTTGCATACATTTCATACATTTAGTAAGTGTTTTATTTTGATTATTTAAAAAATTTTAACTTTTGTTGAAAAATAATATTCATATTTTCATATTACATATTTAGTACTGTTTTATTTTGATTGTTTTATTCTATAAAAGCTTATAAAAGCTCTGTGAGTGCAGAGGGAGCTGAAGTCTCACATGACGTGTGTGTGTGTGCAGGAGGAGATGGCGGAGCTCAAGGCTCATCTGTATCTGCTGGAGAAGGAGAAGAAGGCTCTGGAGCTGAAGTTGAGCACGCGTGAGGCTCAGGAACAGGCGTATCTGGTGCACATCGAGCTCCTGAAGTCTGAGGTGGAGGAGCATCAGGAACAGAGACGCCGATCACTCAACTCCAGCGCTGGAGGAGAACACACGAGCGCCAAGGTACACAACAACTACACAATCAGTGTCAACACAACTACCTATCTGTCTATCTGTGTGTGTGTGTGTGTGTGTGTGTGTGAGAGAGTGTGTGTGTGTGTGTGAGAGAGTGTGTGTGTGTGTGTGTGTGTGTGTGTGTGTGTGTGTGTGTGTGAGAGTGTGAGAGTGTGTGTGTGTGTGTGAGTGTGTGAGAGTGTGTGAGTGTGTGAGTGTGTGTGTGTGTGTGATCTCACCTGTGCTGCAGAGTGTCCGTCTCACACACGATGTTCACTAACAGTCGCTGCAGATCCAGAATGCCTCATGAAGCCGAGCTCTACTGTACAGATGATTCAGTTGTGTTTCGATTATTATTATGATAGTTGTGTTTACAGTCATGCATTTAACTGACACTTTTATCCTTACGTTGCATTCAAGGTTTGCATTTTACGTTTATGCATTATAATTGTCAAATATCTGTCTATCTAATGCATAAAGCAACTTTTCAAAAGAGCAACATAAGCAATTTTGTCTGTTCTTGTTTGTCCACTAATTGTTAAATATGCAAATAATATGTTTTGCATAAAACTTGATTGCTATGAAACAGTCCATTATAAATATTGTGATGTCATCAACATGCTGAGTTCTGATTGAACTGTTTAGTTTAAATAATTAATATTTGGATCTGGAGATTGGAGAGGAAGTTTTAAGCTCTGAAAGCCCTGAAAGAAACATCAAGTGTGTGTGTGTGTGTGTGTGTGTGTGTGTGTGTGTGTGTGTGTGTGTTGTGTGTGTGTGTGTGTGTGTGTGTGTGTGTGTGTGTGTGTGTGTGTGTGTGTGTGTGTGTTGTGTGTGTGTGTGTGTGTGTGTGTGTGTGTGTGTGTGTGTGTTGTGTGTGTGTGTGTGTTGTGTGTGTGTGTGTGTGTGTGTGTGTGCAGGACTCGGGAGATTCTCCAGCGATCAGTCTGTGTGATCTGAGGAGTTTGAGTGACAGTGATCTCGCAGCGGAGCTCACCGGCGCCCTCAGGAGGTCAGCACTCGTCTAACACATCTAATAGACAAATATTCAAAATAATTAAAACAATTAAAAAAAGAAAGGAGTTTGCACTTCTTTTTCTTTTTTTGAGTATCATATTTGATCCATCAGACTTTTATGGCATATATATTGTGTGAAATAATGAGAATATGGAGGAAAAACAGCTCAATTTTATTTTATTTGAGACTAAAACTGAATTATGTAATATTCAATTTATAAAATATGCAATTTGCTGCAGATGCTGATATTAATATGACAAAAAGTTAAATGAAACTCTGATGCAAATCAATGAGATCTTTATAACAGTACAGCAGATACTGACATAAAATGCATAGTGTTAATACAGTAAGTGTTCATGTTGAAATATTTCTGACAATATTCAAGTTTTTATGTTTACTTGATAAAAATCAATAAAGATTTTACAGCAAAAGAACTGAAGGTGGATAAAATTAATCAAATAAATTTAAAAAAACATTTTCTAAGTTTCTTTTTTTGTGTGTACAAGGGTCTATTTTATTATTTTGCAATTTTTATTATTTTTTAATATTTCCTTTTTCTAGCTTTAATTTCATTTTTATTTTCAAACTTTTAATTTATTTAAGTTTTAGTAATTTTTGTAATTTACCTTATTTTTGTAAGTTGCCACTGCAAGTTTTACATGTAATATTTATATTTTATTTCAGTTAACAAAGACCATTTTAATAGTTTAGTACAATAACAGCGCTGGTGTTCATTAGTGATCAAAATCAAGAACTGCAGCTCGTCATGTTGATCTTTGTTTGTGTGTGTGTGTGTGTGTGTGTGTGTGTGTGTTGCAGAGAGAAGAAGCTGAAGGCTCGTGTTCAGGAGTTGGTCTCTGCGTTAGAAAGACTCACTAAGAGCAGTGAAGTCCGTCATCAGCAGTCAGCGGAGTTCGTTAACGACCTTAAACGAGCAAACAGGTACAACACACACACTCACTCACACACACACACACACACACACACTCACACACACACACACACACACACACACTCACTCACTCACTCACTCACTCACACACACACACACACACACACACACACACACTCACTAACTCACTCACTCACTCACTCACTCATACACTCACTCACTCATACACACACACACATACACACACACACACACACACTCACTCACTCACTCACTCACTCACACACACACACACACACACACACACACACTCACACACTCACTCACTCACTCACTCACTCACTCACACACACACACACACACACACACACACACACACACACACACACACAATCAAACTCTGTAATAATGATTAGTGGTGACAGGATTCAGAAGCTGTAGATCAGGGTTCCTTAAATCCGGTCCTGAGTTTCTTTATGAAGTTCCAACCCTGATCAAACCCTCCTGAAGAATCCAGTCCAGATGTTCATCATCATCATCATCACACGCCCCCTGCTGCCTGAACACACTCACTGCAGGCGTCGGTTCTGAATCAGTGTGTGTGTTGTTCTATTGTTGTCTTTATACCATTATAATGTTAAGATTTTAAATTAGCTTTGATTTTTATATTTTTTGTTTAAGTTGTAGCAATTTTTTCCATGTGCGTTTGTCATTTTTATTCATTTTTTTACATTTTTATTTAGCTTAAATTTTAAATTTATTTCTATTTTAGTTTTAGCCATTTTAGTACTTCAGTGTAATTTGTTTACATTCAATCTTTGTTTTATTTTCTTATTTTATTTTCTGTTTAAGTGCTTTGTCATTTTTAATCTTTTTTTATATTTCTATTTAATAATTTTAGTACTTTAAATACCAAGGCAGAGTTTCTCATTTTCATTTGAGTTTTTTTTTTTTTTTTTTTTTTTTTTTGTCTAATATTTATATTTTATTCTATGTGCTTTTTTGTTGTTTTTATTCTTTTTTTAATTGTTCTATTTAGCTTTAATTTATTGTGATTTTATTTTTATTTTTAGTGATTTTAGTACTTCAACTTAATTTCAAATTTTCATATTTTCATTTAGGGTTAACCCTTCATTTCATTTTCATCTAATTTTTATATTTTATTTTATTTTTGTCATTTTCATCATTTTTTATTTATCTGTTTTATCTGTTCATTTTTGTTTTAGTAATTTTAGTACTTCAACTTTTCATCAACTTTTTTACATTTAAGATATTTTCCAACATTTGTTTTTTGTTTTTTTGTTCTGTGCTTTCGTAATTTTTATTAGGTTTTTTATATTTCTATTTAGTTTTGATTTATTATTTCAGTTTTAATAATTTTAGTACTTCAACTTGTTTGTTACCAAGGCAGTGTTTCTCATTTGAGTTTTTTAATATATTTTTTTATATATATATTTTATCCAATGTGCTTTTGTAATTTTTATTATTTTTTAATAGTTCTAATTAGCTTTATTTGTTTGTGATTTTAAGTTTTAGTGATTTAAACACTTCAACTTAATTTCTAATGTTCATCAACTTTTTTACGTTTAATTTGTCTAGTTTTTTTGTTCTGTGCTTTTGTCATTTTTATTAGTTTTAAAATATTTCTATTTATCTAAAAAAAATGTTTTAGTAATTTTAGTACTTAAGCTTGTTTCAGTTAGTTGACAGGAGTTTTTCTAATTTTCTTTCATGTAAGTTTTAAGTTTTTTTTTTTTCATTTTATGGACTTTTGTCATTTTGATTCTTTTTTTAATAGTTCATATTTAAGTTTTAGTTATTGTCATTTTTATACCTCAGTTTGTTGCAAATCAGTGTTTCTCATTTTACATTTTACATTTTTTTTATCTAATTTTCATATTTAATTTTATGTGCTTTGTCATTTTCATTCGTTTTTTGTTTTTATTTATCTCTGTTTTTATTTTAGTTTTAGTAATTTTAATACTTCTACTTCATTTCTAATTTTCATCAACTTTTTAAACATTTTTTACGTTTTTTGTTCTGTGCTTTTGTCATTTTATTAGTTTTTAAATATTTCTATTTATCTATAATTTTATTTCAGTTTTAGTAATTATGGTACTTCAGTTAGTTGACAGCAATTTTTAAAAATTTCTTTTACATTTTTTGTTTTACATTTTTTAATTTTATTGACTTTTACATTTTTATTTATCTCTGATTTTATTTTATTTTTTAAATTTTAGTACTTCAACTTAATTTCTAATTTTCATCAACGTTTTTATGTTTAAGATTTTGTCTAATATTAGTTTTTTTGTTCTGTGCTTTTGTCATTTTTATTAGTTTTAAAATATTTCTATTTATCTAAAAAAAATTTTTTAGTAATTTTTGTACTTAAGCTTGTTTCAGTTAGTTGACAGGAGTTTTTCTCATTTTCTTTCATGTAAGTTTTAAGTTTTTTTTTTTTCATTTTATGGACTTTTGTCATTTTGATTCATTTTTTTTAATAGTTCATATTTAAGTTTTAGTTATTGTCATTTTTGTACCTCAGTTTGTTGCAAATCAGTGTTTCTCATTTTACATTTTTACATTTTTTTATCTAATTTTCATATTTTATTTTATGTGCTTTTTGTCATTTTTATTCTTTTTTTGTTTTTATTTATATCTGTTTTTATTTTAGTTTTAGTAATTTTAATACTTCTACTTCATTTCTAATTTTCATCAACTTTTTTACTTTTGTTCTGTGCTTTTGTCATTTTATTAGTTTTTAAATATTTCTATTTATCTCTAATTTTATTTCAGTTTTAGTAATTATGGTACTTCAGTTAGTTGACAGCAATTTTTCAAATTTTCTTTTACATTTTTTGTTTTACATTTTTTTATTTTATAGACTTTTTTACATTTGTATTTATCTCTGATTTTGTTATTTTTTATTTTTATTTTAGTTCTTCAACTTAATTTCTAATTTTCATCAACTTTTTTATGTTTAAGATTTTGTCTAATATTAGTTTTTTGTTCTGGGCTTTTGTCATTTTTATTAGTTTTAAAATATTTCTATTTATCTAAAAAAATAGTTTTAGTAATTTTAGTACTTAAGCTTGTTTCAGTTAGTTGACAGGAGTTTTTCTCATTTTCTTTCATGTAAGTTTTAAGTTTTTTTTTTTCATTTTTTGTCATTTTGATTCATTTTTTTAATAGTTCATATTTAAGTTTGTTATTGTCATTTCTGTACCTCAGTTTGTTGCAAATCAGTGTTTCTCATTTTACATTTAATTTTTTAATTTTTCATATTTTATTTTATGTGCTTTTTGTCATTTTCATTAGTTTTTTTGTTTTTATTTATCTCTGTTTTTATTTTAGTTTTAGTAATTTTAATACTTCTACTTCATTTCTAATTTTCATCAACTTTTTTACATTTTTTTACATTTTTTGTTTTGTGCTTTTGTCATTTTATTAGTTTTTAAATATTTCTATTTATCTCTAATTTTATTTCAGTTTTAGTAATTTTAGTACTTCAGTTAGTTGACAGCAATTTTTCAAATTTTCTTTTACATTTTTGTTTTGCATTTTTTAATTTTATAGACTTTTTACATTTTTATTTATCTCTGATTTGAATTTAGTTTTTTAATTTTAGTACTTCAACTTAATTTCTAATTTTCATAAACTTTTTAAGATTTTGTCTAATATTAGTTTTTTGTTCTGTGCTTTTGTCCTTTTTATTAGTTTTAAAATATTTCTATTTATCTCTTATTTTTTTAAGTTTTAGTAATTTTAGTACTTAAACTTGTTTCAGTTGACAGCAATTTTTCTAATTTTCTTTTACATTTCTTTATGTTTAAGTATTTTCATTTTATGGACTTTTGTCATTTTTATTCATTTTTTTAATAGTTCTAATTAGCTTTTATTTATTGTAATTTTCATACTTCAGTTTGTTGCCAAAGCAATGTTTCTCATTTTTAAAAATGTTTGTTTGTTTTTAATCTATTTTTATATTTTATTTTATATGATTTTTGTCATTTTTATTACCGGTAGTTTTTTTACGTTTTTATTTTTCTGTTTTTGTTTTAGTTTTAGTGATTTTAGTACTTTCATCTTTTCATCAACTTTTTACGTTTTAAGTTTTTGTGTAGTTATTTTTATTTTATTTTTTTTGCTTTTTTCATTTTTATTAGTTTTTTTTACCTCTAATTTTATTTTATTTTTAGTAATTTTAGTACTTCATCATCTTTCAGTTGTTTTATTTTAAGTTTTTTTAAGTTTTCATTTTTCATGTTATGGACTTCTGTCATTTTTATAATTTTTTTTAATAGTTCTAATTAGCTTTTATTTATTGTAATTGTTGCACCTCAGTTTGTTGTCAAAGCAATGTTTCTCATTTTTATTTATTTTCCTGTTTAAGTTTTTCATCTATTGTTTTCATCCATTGCATTCACATTTCAGATGGAGAATATGAATCGGTTCTCGACTGCTATTCCTGCGTTCCCGGATGTGAAATATTTTGAATTGAAATATTCACATCTTAAATATATACGACCATGTTGAATTTCAGCCCATAAAAATGCAAGCAGGGTTATTAATGCAATGCATGTTTGTTTTTCAAATAGTGCAATTCAACAAGCTTTTGTTTCAAAAACATGTGGCATTTGTTTTTTTACTTCATAAGTGTCTCAGCTCATGCAGTGTGTGTGTGTGTGTGTGTGTGTGTGTGTGTGTGTGTGTGTGTGTGTGCAGTAATCTGGTGGCCGCATACGAGAAAGCCAAGAAGAAGCATCAGAACAAGCTGAAGAAGCTGGAGTCTCAGATGATGTCGATGGTGGAGCGACACGAGACGCAGGTGCGAATGTTGAAACAGCGAATTGCTCTTCTGGAGGAGGAGACGTCTCGACCACACACCAACGAGACCTCGCTCTGATACACACACACACACACACACACACGCACGCTGCGGGACGTTTCCTACTATATTACAGGATCCTTCACCAACAAATCAAAACACGAGAGGAATCTCAGACAGAAACCGTCGTTTATTCTGAGGAACACAAAAGAAGACGTTTATCAGGATGTTCACGCTGCTCTTTTACATGCAAAAACTGTTTATAGTGACTGTCAGAATACAGAACAGTTATTAAATATTCCATAACTCATGCGAGACATGAAGCGACGGGTCAAGTGGGAGTCTCGTCACGTGTTTTATACCGCTTCGTTTTTCCAGTTTGTAATTATGAGGTCGACAAAGACCAGTTTTTATGCTTTTGTTAGTAAATATGATGAGGTGAGCTGAACACAACATAAATCCTCCATTCATGATTATTTAAACCGATTGAAATGGACATGTTAAATCAGGACTCAATCCTGACTCAGACCTGGTTTAGTTAAAGACATTACACAGCCAGAGCAAAAAAAGTTGTAGGTTTTTTCAGCAATAATTGAGAATGAGCCACAGATGAAAACTCATCATTTACAGAAAGTTTATAAACTACTCTGAAATATAAACGACTAAATTGAGGCTGAACAGATTTACAAACTTCAGATCTGTAGAATGTATAAATTATAAACTTCATTAACTGAAACTCCACTTGCATTGATTCTTTATCAGGATCTGTGTGTTATTTTATCAGGAACCCTTTACAGTAAGGTCTCATGTAATTAATGCATTCATGAACAAAACATTAACAATACACTGTATTTATTCATCTTTGTTAATGTTAGTTAATAAAAATACAACGTTTCATGTTAGTTGACGCTGCGTTAACAGAGTTTATCCCTCTGGAGCTCTCGGTCATTTGTACTGAAAAATGTTACGTTTTTTTTTTTTTTTTTTAGGATTTCTTTTCATTATTGGAATGTTACGAAACTTCGTAAAGGTTTTGGAACTTGATATGTGAACACACAAAAGAAAAATCACACTCAACGTCAAAAATGAGACGAGTTTCCTCTAGTGGAAGCGTTTGGTACTGCAGCCGAACAACATCTCACTGCTTTGGAGATGTCAACCTCACATTTGAACACAACTTGTGTAGATTTATGGCTTTGATTTTGTCACAGTTTTAGAGTAAAACGTGTTTTGGAAAATCAATATTTCATATAAAAATTGAAAATAGTATTTATGCATTTTTCATAACACACCAGCAATAATCTGGCCATGTATCTTCTTTAAAAAGAGACCAAACTTCAGTCTGAGAGTCAAAGCATTCAAGATGTAAATTTCATGTTCAGGTCTATGCTCAAAAAGTGGATAAATGGATTATAAATACAGCATTAATATAATTTAGTACCTAAAAATACAAAATATATGTAAAAAAAAAAAAATCATTATAGAACTAAAACATGCATTTAATTGGGGAAAAAACATAAATTTTGTCACGCTCCGACCACCAGAGGGTTAAACTGTATTAGTAAATGTTGAAATTAACATGAACTAAGATTGATAAATGCAGTGGAGTTAATGTTCGTCGTTAGTCCATGTTAACTCGTTTAGTTGCAACAATGTAAAGTCTTAACATTTTTGTCAAATTTGAGTGTCACATTTGAATCCCAGGCATGAATTCATATAATATCTGTCAATCTTTCGCATTGATCATCATTTGTCAATATTGTCTCCGTTCACATTCCTGCTGTTCCAGACTCACATCGTCTTTCTTCAGAGAAAAGGTCATTTGTTCACATGAGAATTCGATTTTTCCTTTTCCTGATTCCAGATTAATGCAAATTCCAATGTGCAATGTGTACAAAGTGCAATGCATTAAAAAAAAGAGTAATTATGAACATCTAAAACTTTTTTTTTTTTTTTTTTTTTTTTTTTTGCTGGAAAAAATGTAATTTTTGTGTGAAATGTTCATGTTGTCTTCGTTTGCATCCAGAGTGTAAAATCACAGTATCAACAAATCTCGCATTTCCGTTTATGCACAAAAACAGGTTTGATTGTCCTCAACACCACAGACGCACTTTCACCGCATTGCCTTGAGTTTTTATTTCCCTCTGCTGAGTATCAAGACCTCAAACTCCAGTTTTATACGATATTGCAACCGTTCACGCGCTTGAGCTCCAAACGTCAGCGATCCAGTGTTGACGTCACGACCTCATTAATGGTTATTATGCATACATGGTTTTCATTCACATTTATCACTAATGACTGTGCTTGACATTTGGTGAAATATTCAATGCAATAGAAATGCATTCTGTCATTGGACCGAGCATTTAATACAATAATCCATCATTCATAACGCAGATTCAGATGTCGAGCAATGATTTACTTCCTCACGGTTAGACTCTGCATCAGTAAATAAAGGCGTAAACAGAAGGATGTAGTGAAAGCGGGAACGATTATAAGACTATGAGATGCTTGTCCTTCCTTTTATGAAAAGTATATTCATATCCTGGCTGGAGAAACTATAAAGGGGTTTGTGAATTGTACTTTATTTGCACAGATCTGTTTATGAATCAAATCTTTGCAATCGTTTTGTTTTATTTTAATACAGAATGTATTTGTTTATATAATAAAGAAATAATGCAACACTTCATGTAAATGGTCCCGTTATTCCCTGCATTTGTTTAAAGCCAAAGTCTTTTGTATTTAAACTTTATTCTATTATTCCAGATAATATTTCTGCGGTTAAACTCCATATTCAACTGAGGTGAAAAATGTAGGTTTTAATGAAAGATTTTTCATGAAACGTTTAAAAAATATCTACCTTTTTCCTTAGAAAAACATAATTCATGCGCATTCATATGATACACTCTGAGTGCGTCATGTTTCAAGTGGAAAAATAAAAAAAATACATTAAATAATTTTATAATTTTTTATAATTAAATAATTTTATAAATGTATCATTTTAATAAACGCTTGAAACATTACTATTTTAAATGTTTTTGAAAGAAGTCTCTTCTGCTCATAAAGACTGCATTTATTTGATTAAAAATACAGTAAAAACAGTGAAATATTATTCCAATGTAAAACAGCCGTTTTCTATGTGAATATATAAAGAGTAGCAAATTAGCTCAAAAGGGAAATATTAATAATTATTCATAACTTTTTATGAATATTTGGATCAGTTAACTGGATTAACTTCTGGTATCTACATTAATATTACAATCAATTAATCAGTAATTCCTGTGAACACTCAATATTGATTATTAATAGAAATGTTAATTTCCAGGGTTAAAATAACTCTTACAGTACACTTCTACACAGAGCATGTAGTCCGAATCTGGAATCATTAAATTCACTTTGTATATGTATTGTGTTTGTGTACAACTAAATCATGAACACAACTAATCTAAACACACACACACACACTAGGGATGGGACGAAATATCGTTTGACGAAATATCGCGATACAAAACGTGACGAAACGCATCGAGGTCGAAAAAAATGGATCGCGAAATAAAGATAGATGGCACTGCTGCATGATTTGCGTAGTATATAAATAATTTAGTGTATTATATGTGTGTGTATGTATATGGGCAGACATACAGTCTATGGTGGCAGGCTGGCAGCACCATCTGCTGATCAAGCAGGGTAAAACTAAAGGCCATTGCACACTGAGTCCGAAATTTTCGTATGCGTTTTTTCGTGTTCGTCAGCCTTAAAATTCGTCACGCACAGAAACCTTGCACACTGAGTCCGATGCGTATTTATTAAACCTTTGCGGAAAAAAACGCAAAAAATACAAAAAGATTCGTCAAGCAGTGAGGATGAATTTGTTGCACTCTTTCTTCTTAAAAAGAAAAAAAGAAAGGAAATATTGGGTCCATCCAATCCTGAGATTGCGCCGAGAGGAAGGAGTTTCACCTCCTTATCAAGGAGTTGCGAAATTATTCCGAGCGATTAAAAATTTACCTCAGAATGTCAGTGGAACAGTTTGATGCTTTGCTAGCGATACTGGAGCCACATATTAAAAAGAAGACCACCAACTTCCGTGAACCAGTCGATCCTGAACAGGCAGTATGTCTATGGACGGACACGCACACACACATACACATACACACGCGCGCGCGCGGCCGGCAGAAGCGCTGGGCAGACAGAACAGCTGTATACAGGTTATATTTTATTCAGTGTCTTTGTAATCCGCATTTTGTTTTTCATACAGTACTGCGAGACGAAGTGTATCAACTTGTCAGACGTCATTCTGGATTTTGTCGTTCGCTTGTACGGTGGCTCTGAATTTTCAAAAAACCTCTCAAAACACTGTCTGTGGATGCGAAAAACGCAGAAAACCGAACCCAATCCGAATTATTTTTTTACGGACGAAAGTTTCGTAGGTCAGTGTGCAAGCGTGATAGATATAACGTGAGGTCGAATTTTTTTTTAACGTGCGAAAATTTCAAATGCGAATTTCGGACTCAGTGTGCAATGGCCTTAAGACTGTGTGTAAGCTATGCCATGCTGTCATTCCGTACACCACATCCAACACATCAAACATGAACCACCACCTTCAACGTCACCATAATAAGTTGTTGTTATACAGTAAAAAAAAAATCTTTTTTGATATCGTATCGTGACGTATCGTATCGTGACCCTGGCATATCGAGGTGCATCGTATCGTGAGTTTAAGTGTATCGTCCCATCCCTAACACACACACACGGGTAAAATGGTGAGTGACAGAATGAAACTGGAAGCTGGAAATGAACCATCAGCTTTCTTCTTTCGAAGCATCTCATTATGAGGAGACTACCGCTTATTAACATGTTCTGGAAAATATTTATACTCCGAAGTCTTCTGCGTTTTACAGCGGGTGAATCTCCAGTTGGTGATTGTCGTTTGAACCTTTCTGGATCCGTCATCAAACTGATAAGTTTAATTAAGAAGAAAGAATCGAAAGACAGTAAATCACACAATGTTCTGGGATGCGTGTTCATTTATAGATCAGTTCGCCTATTAATTAATGCAGGAAAGTCTGTGTTAAAGGCTGTGTGTTTGATTTGTCTCCGTTATTATAGGTGTAATTTATTCCTGTGATCAAAGCTGAATTTTCAGCATCATTACTCCAGTCTTCAGTGTCACATGATCCTTCAGAAATCACTCTAATATGATTTATTATCAATGTTGGAAATATGTTGTGCAGCTTAATTTTTTTTATAACATGATACTTTTTTAAGATTCTTTGATGAATAAAGTTTTAAAAAGAACTGTATTTATTCAAAAATGCAAAAAAAAAAAATTCTAATATAAATTTTTACAATAATTGTTTTTATATCATTCATGCTGAATAAAACTATTTTTTTTAAAAGAAAGAAAAAAATGACTGACCCCAAACTTTTGAAGAGTTTTGTATGTTACAAAAAATTTCTATTTTAAAGAGGTGGTATAATGCCCTTTTCACAAGATGTGAAATAAGTCTCTGATGTCCCCAGAGTGTGTGTGTGAAGTTTTAGCTTTAAATACCCCACAGATATTTTTATATAGCATGTTATAATTGTCACTTTTTGAGGGTTTGCAAAAACGCACCGTTTTGTGTGTGTCCCTTTAAATGCAAATGAGCTGCTGCTCCCGGCACAGGGGGCGGAGCTTCAACAGTTTGTGTCCCTTTACCTCACACACACACGCACTTCAAAAACCTTTAGCCTTTTATCTAGTCATTGATTAGCATATTCTGTCTTGATAATCTATAAATCGTGTTCAGGGGGCGGGGTTTATGTAAATTCTAGGGTTGGTGATGTCACTAACCCGGGAGGAATGTGGTGTAGTCTCTACCAGCCGTTTGTTGTAGTCCTTAAAAAGCGATTTCTTTAAAAGTAAATATCTCCCTTTGCTCTGAACGTTGAGCGTTGTAACTTTGCAGATGTTGTTTATGCTCAAACAGCAACATTACACACTAACTAAAGTTAGAAAAGTCAAATCACAATCAACCACCCCTTTAAAGTCAAATGCTGTTCATTACCTTTTTATTCAAAGAATCCTGAAAAAAAGTATCATGTTATGCATTATATGCACAAGTAATATGCACATATAGTCAGTGTTCTGTTGTCATGTTTAATGAAACAACCATTACATTCATTAAACATCTTATCTTTGGGGATTTAAGACCAGATTCATTTTATGTTCTTAAAAATTAAGGATGCAGGTTTTGTCCGATACCGATAACCGATAATTCTTTATATTTGAAAGCCGATAACCGATATATATATATTGGCTGATAAATCTAAATCCAAATTTTCATATAATGTTTGAGAGCCTGATTACAAAAACAAAAGTCTCACTATTAAAATCCACGTCTCAAACACACGATTATGATGTCCTCATGATAATGTTATGTAGCCGATATGACAGACTTGCGCTGCACATGTTGCACTGAACTGTACTTTCCTTTTTTGAAGTGATTTCAATCATATTTCAAGCAATTCATAATCATCATGTTGAACAGTGGCATCTGAAGAGTCTCAGCTGAAGGAAATAATACATTATTTATCAGCTTTAATATATCGGACAAATTTTATTATCGGGCCGATAACATTAAAAATGAACCGATATCGGCCGAAACCGATATATCGTGCATCTATTAAAAACATCATTAATTTTTCCTTAATTTGTCTTAAGCTCGGTAACACAACAGTTTTGTTTGTTAACATGAACTACTGATAAACAATATTAATACAGTGTTTATTAATCTTTCTGCATTTACTAATACATTATTAACTAAAGCAATGTTCTTCCGGTACCGGTACACACCGTTGCTTTTAAACCGCTAGACGTAACAGTGTGGAAATAAGAAAACAAAAGTAAAAAATCATATCATGTCTTATATTTCATTAAACATTCTTTAAAAAGTGAACACAAACAACGCAGTGGTGTTTCCTTCTCCCTTGGATTTATTTCGCAAGTATAACAATTATTTATAGTGTGGAAAACTGTGAATTATTGCCAAGACTGAACAAAACACTCGTGTATATTTACAGTGAGCTTGTGTTGATCTGAAACACTGTAGAAAGTTTTCCTGACGTGATTTACCTGATGAGGAGCTACTGTACTCGGAGGACATGCTGGAGGCCTCGAGTCCCACACACACATGCAACACAAGAGTCCGTCTGAGACACACACACACACGTCATGAAGAAGAAGAAGAAAACAAGGCATCTTGTCAACAAGAACAAACTGAGACACACACCAGTCAAACGCTTGGGGTCGGGAAGATTTTAATGTTTTTAAAAGAACATTCTGCTCAGCAAGGCTGCGTTTATTTGATGAAAAATACAAAAAAAATAAAGTAAAAATGTGAAATATTATTATCATTTAAAATAACTGTTTTCTATGTGAATATACAGTAAAGTGTAATTTATTCCTGTGAATGTTCAGCATCATTACTCCAGTCTTCAGTGTCACATGATCCTTCAGAAATCACTCTAATATGATGATCTGATGATCAAGAAACATTTATGATTATCATCAGTGTTGAAAACAGATATTTACACTTTTTATTTCAGGATTCTTTGATGAATAGAAAGTTCAAAAGAACAGCATTTATTTTAAATAGAATTTTTTGTAACATTATAAATGTGTTTGTCACTTTTGAACAATTTAATTAATCCTTGATGAATAAAAGTATTGATTTATTTTATTTATTTTCCACAAAAATGAAAATGAAAATTCTTACTGACCCCAAACCTTTGAAGGTTAATGTTACAAAAGATTCTATTTCAGATTAATGCTGTTCTTATGAACTTTCTATTCATCAAAGAATCCTGAAAAAAAGTGTAAATATCTGTTTTCAACACTGATAATAATCATAAATGTTTCTTGATCATCAGATCCTCATATTAGAGTGATTTGTGAAGGATCATGTGACACTGAAGACTGGAGTAATGATGCTGAACATTCAGCTTTGATTTTAAATAATAATAATAATAATAATTCACAATATTACTGTATTTTTGTATTTTTAATCAAATAAACACAGCTTTGATGAGCAGAAGAGACTCTATTAAAAACATTAAAACTCTTCCCGAACCCAAAGCTTTAACTGGTAGTGTAAATGTTACGTGATGAACACACTCAAATCATGCGCTCTTCTTTAAATCATGAGAATATAAAAAATGTCAAAATCATAAAGCATTTTTAAAACCGGACTGAATATCAAACCTCATGGCACGTTCACAAGACAAAAAAATAGAAAACCGCAGAGAAACTGAAGGTGCGTAAAAACAGAGCGAGTGAAACATCTCATTTGTTCACAGTGGTTTGAACGAGCAAATCGAATCATCAGCAGAGTGTCGATTCACAATCCCAGAAATCCCAGCTCCTTTACACACACACACACACACACACACATTTACAATGGGTGGAGCTTGTGTCAAACTGAGATGTACGTCATCCTGAACTGGGGATAAAGCTCCAAGAACAACTCAAAAACACTCAAATCAAATAAGAACAGCTCTCTGCTGTCAGAGAAGCTCCGGACGGTGGCGGAGGAAAAGGGAAAGAGTTAAAGTGAAGTTCAGCCTTCGGATCCGTGACACGAGAAGACTGTGAGTCCAAACGGGTCACATGACCCTCATTTCTTGGCTTGTTTGGCGACCATGTTCCTGGGTGGAGTTACGGGACGGCTCGAGTTTGGCTTCTTCTTCTCCGCTGGCTTCAAAATCTGCAGGACAGGAAATTAACACGTTACAATAGACCAGAAAAACAAAAAATACACACATATATATACACTGCTCAAAGAAATTAAAGGAACACTTTGAAAACACATCAGATCTCAATGGGGAAAAATATCATGCAGGATATCTATACTAATATGGACTGGGTAATGTGTTATGAACGAAAGGATGCCACATCGTTTGATGGAAATGAAAAAGATCAACCTACAGAGGATTGAATTCAAAGACACCCCGGAAATCTAAGTGAAAAAATGATGCAGCAGGCTTGTCAATTTTGCTGAAATTTCATTGCAGCAACTCAAAATGGTTTTCAGTAGTTTGTATGGCCCCCACGTGCTTGTATGCATGCCTGACAACGTCGGGGCATGCTCCTAATGAGACGACGGATGGTGTCCTGGGGTATTTCCTCCCAGATCTGGACCAGCGCATCACTGAGCTCCTGGACAGTCTGAGGTGCAACCAGGTGGTGTCAGATGGACCGAAACACAATGTCCCAGAGGTGTTCTATTGGATGTAGGTCAGGTGAGCGTGGTGACCCTTCAATGGTATCATTCCTTCATCCTCCAGGAACTGCCTGCATGCTCTCGCCACATGAGGCCGGGCATTGTTGTGCACCAGGAGGAACCCAGGACCCACTGCACCAGCATAGGGTCTGACAATGGATCCAAGGATTTCATCCCGATACCTAATGGCAGTCAGGGTGCCATTGTCTAGCCTGCAGAGGTCTGTGCGTCCCTCCATGGATATGCCTCCCCAGACCATCACTGACCCACCACCAAACCGGTCATGCTGAACGATGTTACAGGCAGCATAACATTCTCCACGGCTTCTCCAGACCCTTTCCTGTCTGTCACGTGCTCAGGGTGAACCTGCTCTCATTTGTGAAAACCACAGGGGACCAGTGGCGGACCTGCCAATTCTGGTGTTCAATGGGAAATGCCAGTCGAGCTCCCTGGTGCTGGGCAGTGAGCACAGGGCCCACTCGAGGACGTCAGGCCCTCAGGCCACCCTCATGAAGTCTGTTTCTGATTGTTTGGTCAGAGACATTCACACCAGTGGCCTGCTGGAGGTCATTTTGTAGGGCTCTGGCAGTGCTCATCATGTTCCTCCTCGCACAAAGGAGCAGATACCGGTCCTGCTGATGGGTTAAGGACCTTCTACGGCCCTGTCCAGCTCTCCTAGAGTAGCTGTCTGTCTTCCTGGAATCTCCTCCATGCTCTTGAGACTGTGCTGGGAGACACAGCAAACCTTCTGGCAATGGCACGTATTGATGAGCCATCCTGAAGGAGCTGGACTGCCTGCGCAACCTCTGTAGGGTCCAGGTATCGCCTCATGCTACCAGTAGTGACACTGACCCTAGCCAAATGCAGAACTGGTGAAAAACAGTCCAAAAAGATGAGTAGGGAAAAAATGTCAGTGGCCTCCACCTGTAAAACCATTCCTGTTTTGGGGGTTGTCTCACTGTTGCCCATCTAGTGAACCTGCTGTTAATGTCATTAACACTAAAGCAGCTGAAACTGATTACCAACCCCCTCTGTTACTTAACTGACCAGATCAATATCCCAGGAGTTTAACTGACTTGATGCTATTCTCTGATTAAAAAGTGTTCCCTTTATTTTTTTGAGCAGTGTATATATATATATATATATATATTTGCTTTTTAAGCACTTTTGAAGCACCTCTTCATAAATATGTCTGTTTTCAAGGGTTTTCCCTTCACCCTGTGGTGTAAATCCAGCGTTTAATGTAGTTTATGTGTCTATGTGGTGTTTTTAATGTGCTTTAAGACAAATCATGTGTAAGTTCATAAGTCGACAGCATTGCTGAGTATTTCCTCCTTAAAACTGCAGTGAACCAAAGACAGTCTCAAAAACACGCTTTGAAATCGCTGGTGTTTCTGACGTCACAAACTACCTTGTAACCAATCAGATCAACGTGTGATCGTCAACCAGTGGATCTCTGAGCTGAGTGAGTGAGTGGAGGCGGGGCTCATTTGCATATTCACAGAACCACGCATACTAAATGAGGCGAGTGGATCTCTAGTCTTTAACGTTGTTTTAATTTTGTTAAACTAAATCATGATTCATGTACATCATTCATTATAATTAAATCTGTACACGTAGTTTAAAATAAAAACATGATTTAAATTACATTGTCATCACCTTTTGTCATTTGTTTTAAAATAGTTTGCGGAGTATTAAATGAATTTTTAAAACCGTTTTCATCAGGAACCACACAAAATATGCAAATGCAAATTGTGATTTAAGTATTTCTACTCAAAAAAAATCACCAAAAACAAAATATGGTAACACTTTATTTTAGTGTATTTACTATAGTAATAATTATAAATGATGCATAATTACATGCAACTAACCCTAAAGCAAACCCTAACCCTATAGTGAGTGCATGTAGTTCATTAATATTACTCAGTACTTGAGTTTATAATTACACTGTGACAATGACACCTAAAAATAAAGTGTAACCCAAAATATTCTCACAAATAGTATGATTTCATAAAAATTGAATGCATAATAATGATATTAAATGCAGTTTAACAGCATTTTAGATGGAGTACAGCGAGGTTAATATCATCAGTGTCTCAGAGAGCAGGAACGTGATGTTTTAAAGAAGTATTGCTCATTCTCAGCTCATGTTAACTAATGAACCTCTTTGTAAAGTGTTACCCAATCATCAGATGAGTTTAACGAGCGTCTCAGAGAAGAGGAGCGTGATCTTGCGCACCTGAAAGGAACACATGAGTGTCTCGTCTACGCTCATCATGGCTCCGGCGTTGTCGAACTCTCCACAATAGTTGGGCGCAGAGAACAGCGTGACCAGCTGACGCTTGGCGAAGAACTCGTAGCCGTCCTCCACCACCTAAACACAACAGGCAAGATCAACTTCAGGCTCTTTATAGGGGTTATATAAATATGGTCATGACCACGTGAATATTTACAGCATAATTCACCTAATTTAGCTACTTTATGATATTAAATTACTACTTGCTCAACTCTACTCTGAAAACCACTTTATTTTCCGTACAAAATCAGTTTCTCTAAATGCTATTTTCAGATGTGCTGAAGTGTGAGTGTGTGTGTGTGTGTGTGTGTGTGTGTTGCTGAACGCTGGTGAGTCACTAGATTACAGTACGAGTGGATATAGATTAGTGTTTAGGGAACACACACACACACACACACACGGGTCAGTATGATGCGTTTAGGATCATCTGATCTTCTGATGCGAGTCCAAGCTTCAAATAATAAATGAGATGAAGTATTTGATGCACTGGATTATATAAATAATAAATTAATTCGATTCACTGGATTATATAAATATGAGCAAGACCACATGATTATTTACAGTGAAATTAATTTTTGGCCTAATTGTGAGCAATACAGCCACTGATATAAACGACTACTGTGATGTACAGCTTTGGAGAGCGCGACTCTAACTCTGAAAACCACTTTATTTTCCACACACAATTAGTTTCTCTAAATGCTATTTTCAGATGTGCTGAAGTGTGTGTGTGTGTGTTACTGAACGCTGGTGAGTCACTAGATTACAGTATGAGTGGATATAGATTAGTGTTCAGGGAACACACACACACACACACAGACACAAGGAGAGTCCTCTGAAAGTACGGAACAATGTCGAGGTGTCGGCTCGTTTCTGCTTCGGGTTCAGTTTCACTTTTCCAATAACTTGACGTTGATGTAACGTGAGACTGAGGGACTCGCCCAGCAGAACCAGACTCACTCACACACACACACACACACACACACTCACACACACACACACACTCACACACACACACACACTCACACACACTCACACACGCTCACCCAGCAGAACCAGCCGATCTGCACATCCAGTAACAGCGAGACACCGGCTGACGCACAGGGACTAGTCATGGTCTAATAATAGACTAGTTGTCTTTGTCTCTCTATGGTTAGTCGAGGATAAACTCAAGACACTTCTCAAAGGGGTTCTAGTGTGTTATCTATTGCTGTCAGCTGATCAAACCCTCTCGAAGGTCTGAATCCTTCATCTAAAGCAAGAAGTCAGATTGGGTTGGAACAATCTGCATATATTTGAAGGCTGACCTGGTGGGCCCTGCAGATCAGATCCAGGTCATGTTTGTGCAGGAACTTGGCCACCACCTCAGCTCCGAACGTGAAGGACACGCCTCGGTCGTTCTCGCCCCATCCCAACACGTCCTTATCCGGGTCGGACCACAGAAGGTCACACAGGAGACCCTGATCCGGCACATCTGTGGGTCTCATGATCCTCCTGATCTGCTCCATGGACTGCAGATCTGGAGACAGACCTGAGGAACAGCAGAAACATCAGTGGCTTGAGACGTCACGCATCAAGACTTGCAACCCATTTCAAAGTTCCACCCATTTCAAACCCGCTCTCGAGCTCCAAACACTGTTCTTGTGCGAATGAACGGGTTTTCGGTGTTGTGTTAATAGTTAATAACCAGATTTTCCCATGGTGATCACTAGGGGTGTGAGCCGACACTGGTCTCACGGTTCGGTTCGATATCACGATGCACCGCATCCTCAATTTTAAATGTTACTTCAAAAGTGATGTGCGCGTGTGTGTGTGTGTGTGTGTGTGTGTGTGTTCGCCTGTTCGGGAAGTCGCAGTGACAGGAATAGTGACATTCCAGTTTGAGAATCAAGGGAGTAAAGCTTGTTTATGCCATTAAGAAAAGGAAATTCTGTCAAATAAATTTAGTTTTAAAGAAATGTTCATTTAAAAGCAGCGCTCATTAATCAGTGTATTATGTTACCATTAAAGATGCGCGAATCAACCGTCGCCGAATCCGCTGATGGAGGTGACGATCATCCATTTATAATCACACGTAACACAGAATAATTGTAATGTGACCATCGGGTGCGGAGACTTAAATCACGGGTGGATGGTCACGGGTGGATGATTTATTTTTGGCTGTGGATTCGGGTGAGGTTGGAGCTCATCTGCACATCTCTAAAGCAGTCAGACTCTGCCAGGCGTTAACAGCTCGCGGTGAACACGGCTAACGTGGTTTATCAAGCTAGTGTATTACCTCCTGCATATTCTATGTGAGCGTGACATGAGCGCACACAGCGTGTCTTCTGCAGGTCGTGCTCACCAGGTTGTTCATCAAAGCTGAAATGTGCCCAGATGTCGGCTTTAAAGTAGCTGGAGCATCTTTAATTACTCGCACTCGCGTCTCGCCTCCCTCTGCCACTGTTTGCTACCGCGAAAAAGCATGTACGCGACAAATGACGTCAGAAAAGCGTCAGTACATTATAATCGGTTATGGTCTATTACTGAACCGATACCGAATCGTCCTCGTCTGCATCGCGATGCATCGTAGAAACGATTCATTTTGACACCCCTAATGATAACCCTGTCACATGGGAAAAGGTTAACAAAAAATGCACTGTTGATTAAAATGCTAAATTTGGTTTTACATTGTGTGTGTAAATGAATCGGCTTTTGGACTTGATGCTGAAACCCAAAGCACAGGACAATAGAGACTCCAGAACAACAATATTCATGATTCTGAAGATGAAAACACTGAATTATTTTAGACGAATCACTGACTAGATATAATTCAAATAATGTAGGACACTTTATACTGGTAACAGACATTTGGCATTATCAGGACACACATATATTCCCCCATTGCATTATTATACATATAGTCGTTTAATGTAGTGCTGACACTAAAACGTATATTTTTTGGGGTGAACTATACACTATACATATGGCTGCATTTTTAGTATTGCGATATATTGTGACATGATATATGTGACCCTGGAGCACAAAACCAGTCACATGGGTACATTTTCTGAAATTGAGATTTATACATCACCTAAAAGCTGAATAAATAATCTTTCCATTGATGTGTGGTTTGTTAGGATAGGACAATATTTGGTCGAGATACAACTATTGTAAATCTGGAATCTGAGGGAGCAAAAAAATCGAAACATTGAGAAAATCTCCTTTAAAGTTGATCATTTATGTTGGCGATTGTGCTGCATTCACTCACACAAATACATGTTTGATATATTTACGGTAGGAAATGTACTAAATATCTTCATGGAACATGATCTTTACTGAATATCCTCATGATTTTTGGCATAAAAGAAAAATCAATAATTTTGACCCATACAGTGTATTGTTGGATATTGCCACAGATAAACCCGTGCGACTCGAGACTGGATTTGTGATCCAGGGTCACATATTGTAACACCCCTACTTTTCATTCCTAGTTTGTAAAGAGAAGCGAGGCCTTCTAGCGCTGCATCTGTTCAGGCACTGCATGCGATACGCCCGGGACTCTCACTGACTCACAAATGTGCTCATCATGAACTGATGAAGTCAGAGGATTACACACCCGAAACATTTAGTTTCAGTAAACACAAAAGCAGATGTTCAGGCTCCTTTTACATCATGTATTATCACACAGAGAAAGAGCATCAGTGTTGAGGAATAAGTAACTAACTTACATTATTTCAGTAGCATTAGGAGCTCGGCTCACTTCAGAAAAGCAGTTCAAACAAACACTAATTCAACACTCACCGTTTTCAATTTAGTTAAATTTGTGTGGTTTTGCCCTATTATTTGCCTGGTATATAATTTATAAATCAGTCAATTATATTTACAATTAAGTTTTTTGTTGGTTTGTTTTTAAATTCAAGGACGCATTAAACTGATCAAAAGTGACAGTAAAGATACTAATAACGTTACAAAAGATTTTGTTTCAAATAAATGCTGTTCTTTTGCACTTTCGATTCATCAAATAATCCTGAAAAATAAATGTATTAAAGTTTCCACAAAAATATGAACTGTTTTCAACACTGATAATAATCATAAATGTTTCTTGAGCATCAGATCATCATATTAGAGTGATTTCTGAAGGATCATGTGACACTGAAGACTGGAGTAATGATGCTGAACATTCACAGGAATAAATTACACTTTACTGTATATTCACATAGAAAACAGATGATTTACATTATAATAATATTTCATATTTTTACTGTATTTTTGATCAAATAAACGCAGTCTTGGTGAGCAGAAGAGACATCTTTAAATAACGACCCAAAGTATTTTGAAATATATATTTTTTAAACTAAATGTCCAGCAACAGCGTTTATTAAACTAATTTGTAGCACATAGAAAAAGATTAACACACAGATCTGAGATTGGACATGACTTGGACTCGACATCAGACTTGTGTCTAACAAAGATGTCCTTGTCAAATGTGACCCTGGACCACAAAACCCAGTCACATGGGTCATTTTTTTTAAATTGAGGTTTATACATCACATGAAAGCTGAATAAATAATCTTTCCATTGATGTGTGGTTTGTTAGGATAGGACAATATTTGGCTGAGATACAACTATTGTAAATCTGGAATCTGAGGGAGTAAAAAAATCTAAACATTGAGAAAATCTCCTTTAAAGTTGATCATTTATGTTGGCGATTGTGCAGCATTCACTCACACAAATACATGTTTTATATATTTACGGTAGGAAATTTACTAAATATCTTCATGGAACATGATCTTTACTGAATATCCTCATGATTTCTGGCATAAAAGATAAATAAATAATTTTGATTAGACAGTGTATTGTTGGCTATTGCAACACAGATAAACCCGTGCGACTCGAGACTGGTGACGTGATCCAGGGTCACATACATCTGAACTTTAATGGATACCATAAACACTCCACGTAGCAGAAGAGTCAGCAGGTGAAAGTCTCTCTGGGATATCTGGAGGTTTATCTACGAATGCCTGTAACACACACACACACACACACACCTCCGTGACAACAGAAGATCTTCTCATCGACGATGGCAGCGATCGGCAGACAGTTGAAGCAGTCCGTGAACGTCTTCCAGAGCTTGATGTTGTAGCGTCTCCTGCCTAAAACACACAACCATAAAGATAAGCTTCAAGGTCTACTTCAACGGTACAGTGTTGAGTGGCTAAAATGTAAATGCATAAGACGACTCTACAGGGACAGAGTCTGCTAAAAATACACACACTCAGACCTGCAACAGCGCTCAATAATTAATTCTGCTCGGCGGGAGAGTCACACACAGTTGTTTAAAGTGCACATTTTGCTCTTATTACAGATAAAGACATTAACACAGTCAAATCAGGTTATGCGTTTGCTTCTGTTCATGTGGAGATGTGTGTTAACATGAACATCAGGCTTCTAGCAGGGTTACAGTATACAGACACACAATCTGGACACTTTAAATCAGGAATGCAATTGCAATATAATTTTGCATTAGTAGAACCATGTTCTGCGAATGCAAAAAGCAATTATATTATTCTGATTGTGTGTGTGTGTGTGTGTGTGTGTGTGTGTGTATGTGTGTGTGTGTGTGTGTGTGTGTATTTATAAAACATGAAGGGCCCTATAGAATCCCAAATTCAATTTAATTTTTTCCCAAAATTCAGCTTTTTTCCTATTTTCTGGATCCCTTTTTGAATAAATTAAATTTGAGTAATAATCAAAAATTATGAAACTTAACTCAACAACAATTTATTTAAAGATAACAAAAATTAAGGCCCTAAAAAATCCTTTTTATTTGTTCTTAAATTTCGCAAAATTTTCCCCAAATTCCATGTTTTCAATCTTAATTGTTCTGGTTTCCATTTTAATGGTTTAATTGAGTTTCAATAACCAGAAGGTATGTCTAATCAATTGAATAAATCATTTATTTAAAAAAATTTCAATAATAGGTCCAAATGAAATATTTTTTTAATTTTACAGAAATTCAGTATGACTACATTTTTCTGGATTACTGGTTTAATAAAAATGAATTAATACAAAAATGCACAACAATTCCTTTTATTTTTTGGGAAACGCTGCACACAACAAACGTTTACTGCTACATTGAAAAAATCAAGAAAAATTGTGATATTCCTTAAAGTCGGCATGAAATCAAATTTGACAAATCTTCTTTTTATATGTAATATTGTAGTGTTTATTATAAATTATTTATCTGTGCACTTTATTATTTTTTTAAAATTCATGTACCCTTATAATCTTTAATCAAATACATTACCCTTCCCTCCCCCCTCGAAACGACCTCTCTTCTCTTTCGGTCACGTGCCATGGCCAAAGGGTGCGGCCAGAGCCCATGAGGGTGCGGCTATGCTCTCGAGGGTGAACTTGACTGATAACAGAGAATGTCTAATAAGGATGATAACTTGACTTATCTTGGTTCACGGGAATAATAAAATAAAATAAAAAATCCTTCATGGGAGGGTAACGGTGGGGAGTCCGGTGGAGAGAAATCCTCCACAACTGAATGTAAACTGGCATTCAAATCTGCCTCCATTTTGTTTGCAACGCCCAACCTCCAACAATCCAATCAATTCCCGAAGGACGAAATCAAGCCCCGCCCTACATTTTTTTCTAATTTCATAAGCCGTTTCACTCGGATATACGTCACAACAAGGAAGAAATGACAATCTCAACTTCCGTTTCATGCCGACTTTAAAGAATAATGTTTTAATAATTTTATTACTTTGACTAGTTCTGTACAATAAAAATATATTTCTGTCATAATTTCTTCAAGTTAAACCAAACTTTTATTTATTTTTTATTTTACTATTGGCGTATAGTTGTGGTGAAGACATCAGAGTTTCAGTGTAAACACCACGAGCGTCACGCGTGCTTATTTATGCGCTCATTAACACGGACTTCATATTCATAAAACACTCTTTTTGTGTTTCGATATTTAGTCCATATTATAATAACAGCCCTACTTTTCATTCAGTCATCCAAACTCTGCCAAAATCTGACATTCAGGATTCCTGCTTTACGACTCCCCAATCGTGGCCGCATGTCCTGCTCACTCACACTCGTCGTAGAAGCCGTAGATGCGGTTGATGGAGGCGCACTCGTGGTTCCCCCTCAACAGGAAGAAGTTCTCCGGGTATTTGATCTTGTAGGCCAGCAGGAGGCAGATGGTCTCCAGAGACTGCTTCCCTCGGTCCACATAGTCTCCCAGGAACAGGTAGTTGCTCTCCGGTGGGTATCCTCCGTACTCAAAGAGCCGGAGCAGGTCGTAGTACTGGCCGTGGATGTCGCCTGTCGGGAGCAGAGCGTCTCATTTACTGAGCGATCAAAAATTACTATTTAATACATTTATTTATAGGCGCCTTACGTGACACTCGAGGACACCTCACATGCAGATAAAACACACAAAACTATTTACAAGCAAAAAAAAAAAATAATAATAATAAATTCACAACCGATCGGAGACACACACAATATCACAGACTTTGTGACATGCCTAAAGAGATGCGTTTTCAGACGCATTATATTTAAAGGAGTCGTTCACTTCAGAATTTACATTTCCTGATTATTTACTCTCCCCAACGTCATCCAAGATGTTCACGTCTTTCTTTCTTCAGTCGAAAATAAATGAAGGTTTTTGAGGAAATCATCCCTCATTTCCTCCATATAGTGTCTTCAATGGGGTCCAACGGGTCGAAGGTCCAGATGTGAGTTTCAGTGCAGCTTCAAAGTCTCGACTCGATCCAGCCGAGGAATAAGAGTCATCTAGACACACCAGCCGACATTTTAGAACAGAATATATACTTTTAACCACTAATGCTCGTCTAGCTGTGATGCGCCACACATTACATAATCAGGACGTTTTCCTCAAAAACCTTCATTTCTTTTCGACTGAAGAAAGAAAGAAAGAAAGGAACATCTCGTGTTGGGGAGAGTAAATAATCAGGAAACTTTAATTCTGAAGTGAACTACTCCTTTAATGACATGATGTAACTGCAATCAAAGTGGTTACATGTGTGAGAAACGACTGCTCATCTAACCAGACCATTACACTGTTACTCACCGCAGATCTTCAGTGGCGCTTCCAACTCCAGGAGGATCGGCTGGCTCAGGAAGATCTCACGGGATTTCAGGCACAATCCACGAATCTCGTTCTCCTGAAGCTGGACGTTCTTGCCAGGCTTCGATCCTCTCACTGCGAACACACACACACACACACACACACACACACACACACACACACACACACACAGAGTTAACCAGAGTAGAGGTTCGGCTCTTCAACCCTCTCGACTGGAGAAATACATAAAGAGAAAGCAATAAACGATTATGTAATAGTGATTATGTTAGGGATGCACGATATATCGGCTGATGTCGGTTCACTTTTAATATTATCGTTATCGGCCCGATAATAAAATTTGTCTGATATATTAGAGCCGATAAATAATGTATTATTTCCTTCAGCTGAGACACTTCAGATGCGCACTGCTCAACATGATGATTATGAATTGCTTGAAATATGATTGAAATCACTTCAATAAGGAAAGTACAGTTCAGAGCAACATGTGCAGCGCAAGCCTGTCATATCGGCTACATAACATTATCATGAGGACATCATAATCGTGTGTTTGAGACGTGGATTTTAATAGTGAGACTTTTGTTTTTGTAATCAGGCTCTCAAAAATGATATAAAAATCAGGATTTTGATTTATCAGCCGATATATCGGTTATCAGCTTTCAAATATGAAGAATTATCGGTATCGGCCAAAATGTTCATATCAGTGCATCCCTAGATTATGTTTATTACACTCAGTGTTGGAGACTCGACTGCATGTTGTTTTAACAGTTTCCCTTGTACACATTAGTATTATTTTAGTATCATTTAAATACTATTATAGTTTTTATAATACGTTTTTATTTTAACATTTTCTTTAGTGATTTTGTTGTTTTTGTGATTTCTATCAGTTTTTTTATATATATCTACATAGCTTTTATTAATAGCTTTTTCAGTTTTAGTTTTTTTAGTGCTTCAAGTTAAACTAAACGAAAATGTTGCTTTGGCAACTAGCTGAAATTTTATTTCCTGTTAACGTTATTTCAAGTAACAAAAATGTTCTTTTATGGGTTTAGTTAAAGCTGCACTATGCAAGAATTGTACCTTAATATAACAGCTTCAAAGTCATTTCGGTGGTAAACAAACTCCTAGTAGGGCGAATAATCCTGGTAGTAAAGCTCGGGGGGGACGCCTCTGGAAAAACCAGCAATGCAAGTTTGAGAGAGGCGCCCCCGACAAATCTCGCGAGAACACGACTTGCTTTACGGCAACGATGTCACACACATCAACAACAACATGAAGCACGAAGACACTTGCGCGCATTTCAGACGTGATTCTTGGAAGACTCGATGATGGAAAAAAACAAAGAAAGCGCAGTCGGAAGAGTGTAGGAAAAGGAAGAGAGAATCTGACTGTGTGAGGAACCGGACAAGAGTCCCATAGTCCCACTCGGTCAGGCTTTCACTCGTTGGCGCGAGCTGAAAAGCAGCACTGGATGCAACAGCGATGCTGACCTGGCGATCTTGTTGATGGACTAGTAGCCTAAATAAATCTCTTTTTTGGAAACGACGCTGTTGAAGTTGATTCCTGCGATTATCATGAGAACAGTTGTCAATATCTCACACAATTATCAGGACATAAATAAGCCTAGAGGTTGTAAATAGTGTAAACGAGCACAATTTACAAACTATCACAAACAGGACAAGCGGTCAGTGGACGCGGCGAGAGCGCGCAAGTGATTTTTCTAAATACACCAGTTCTGCTGTTATTCAGTGTTTCATTTGACTCAAGGTAAGCCTATCTTCGATTCTCTGCTTATTTTTAATTTTTACCTTCTCACAAATCCGTATTTTATCTAGACGCGTTATAACTTAAATAACAGCCGCGAGTGAAAATTATTATTGCAGTTTAATTGCACTGAAATATTGCCTGCTAGCAGCTAGTTTCGATTTGGGCCATTTTCGCTGTATTTGCTTAATTGCTCGCCGAGACAGCAACTGTAGAAAGATATAAATACTAGGAGATTCAGATCACAAACAGGACAAGCGGTCAGTGGACGCGGCGAGAGCGCGCAAGTGGTTTTTCTAAATACACCAGTTCTGCTGTTATTCAGTGTTATTTTTGACTCAAGGTAATTAGCCTATCTTGGATTCTATGCTTATTTTTCATTTTCTTTCAGTCTTCAACTCTCTAGTCTACCCCCAGCTGAAAACCCATCTCTTCCGTGAGCACTTGAAACGCAAGTGAAAGCGCTCTGAAAGCGCATAAGACTTTCAAACTTTCACAGAGACCTCAAAACAGAAAGCACAAAGCCTTTCTTTAAAACGAATTTCGTTTTGTATTAATTGTATCTTAATTTTAATAAATTAACCAATTTCCTGGATTTACATAAAAAGTATAGGCTAGCAATCACTGAACTGGAGATCATCATGAACCGAACCGTAGCCTCGCCTCACACAGGCCTAAAAAATGTGAAATATATTTACAGAAACCTGATTCTAAACAAAACCATCCAAAACAAAATAAAACTATGTAGCCTAATAAATGTGCATTTCTCCGGTGCGTTCACTAGCCTACTGCGAAGATCACGAGTCAATCGTCAACTTCATCTTTGCAGCCGACACAGAAATTAATAAACAACTAAAATGTCTTATTTCAATATTTTACATATTCATAATTATTACTTTTGCTGGTTCTCTGAGGCAGCTTTTTATGTTTATTGCGTTTTGGAAAAGACCTCTTCACATACAAACACGATTCACCAAGGCACAGCGGCCCTTCAGCACATAAGAAAAAAAGCACAGACTTACTAATTACGAAACTTTGATGTGGTTGAACAGGTGAAACAGTCACAAATTCCACTGCAACTCAAACCTTCTCAGTATGAGTTATGAAGGAAGAGAACAGCATTACAGTTTTCAGCGCGTCTTCCTCTGATTGCTGTGTTGTGACTGAATTTACGACAGTGCAAGTATTCCACAGCGACTCTAGGGGTCGTTGTTTGACAAAAACACAATTCCTGCATAGTGCAGCTTTAACAATAATAACTCTAGTACGGACTACAGCTGTAAGATAAAACCATAGATGTGAACAATTCAATTTAGTGCCGTGAAACAATTAGGCTAATCGCATCCAAAATAAAAGTTTGTTTTTACATAATATATGTGTGTGTGTGTACGGTGTATAATTATTTTGTATATATAAATACACAAACATGCATTGTATAAATTTAAGAAATATTTGCATGTATATACTGTATATATAATATATAAATATTTATATATAAAAAGCAAATTTTTCTTATATACATGCATGCATATACTGTATATATATTTATAAATATATAAATAAATATTTAATATATAAATAGCAATTTTTTCTTATATACACATACGTGCATATACTGTATATATACATTTATATATAATTTATATTATATATACATTTTTTATATATAAAATACCACATTTCTCTTAAATATATACATGCATGTTTGTGTAATATATATACACACACACACACACACACACACACACACACACACACACACACACGTGTGTGTGTGTGTGTGTGTGTGTGTGTGTGTGTGTATATATATATACACACACATATATACACATACATATACATATATATATATATATATATATATATATATATATATATATATTATATATATATATATATTATATATATATATATATATTATATATATATATATATATATAATATATATAATATATATATATATATATATATATATATATATATATATATATATATATATATATATATATATACAAAATACTTATACACAGTACACACACATTTTTTTGACGTGATTAATCACGACTAACCATTTCACAGCCCTAACTCAAGTCATCAGTGCATGTTTGATGAACAGCCAACCCTTCAGTAACCAGCAGGCGTCATCATCGATGTCATTGTCTGGTTAGTTGAGCAATCAGTGTTGCAAACCCAAACCCAGACAACATGAGCTTGCAGGAAAAACTGAGGCATAATGGTGGCATTTCTGTGATTCACTGCAACCCAGTGGCACTGGGAGGGGAATTAGGTTATAAAGCATCACTTCTCATCTGCAAACGTGCCCTACTTGCACAGGATCAAAGTGTCCTACAGGATTCATCCCTAATGTGTAAAGCAGTCTGTCCCGGAAACACACGGATCATCCCTGTTTCAACGCTTTCCTGCTTTGCAATGTTGGCAGATTTCAGATCTGGTTTTTATAGCGCTCAGGGAACGGTCAAGGCCTGGCCTGTTACTGCCCAGCTTTTCTATTTTTACCCCGTGTTTTGAGCAACTGGCACACAGCTCTGGACTGAGGCTTGTTTTGCTGGTTACTGGGAGTTAGGGAAGGGTGGGAGGACGGAACATACCGTGCAGAAATCGCTATTTAGTACCAAAATAATTTTCCACTGAATAACCAGCACAAATAGCATAGAGATTCTATGATATAAAATATTACAAAATTACCAGGATGTATGAATTGACTGAATAAACTATATATATATACTAGCGTTCAAAAGTTTGGGATCTGTAATATTTTTTATGTTTTTAAAAGAAGTCTCTTCTGCTCACCAAGACTGCATTTATTTGATTAAAAATACAAAATAAAACAGCAATATTGTGAAATATTATTACAATTTAAAATATCTGTTTTCTATGTGAATATATAGTAAAGTGTAATTTATTCCTGTGAATGTTCAGCATCATTACTCCAGTCTTCAGCGTCACATGATCCTTCAGAAATCACTCTAATATGATGGAACATACCGTACAGATCCCAAACTTTTGAACGGAAGTGTATATAAAGACACACACACACACACACACAGGTATAGAAGAGGAATAAATGAGTCATTTACACCGTATGAGTTTCCACTGGCCGCCTGCATAATCTCATTACATGAGAATGAACCCTCACACACACACACAGATGAAGGACTGGCTGACACACACACACACACATAGACGAAGGACTGCCTGACACACACTCCACACAACAGGGCTGTAAGAGTTATAATAGCAGCCACAACAATCAGCAATGGGCTCTTTTAACGAGTGCTGAGAGACGCTATTCACGAGATGATGTCAAGTCTCTTCATCACCGTTAGCTGGAACTTTCTCAAAGGAATCGTTCACTAATAATGAAAACGCCACGACGTCACACACAACCGGTTCTCGTGCGTCTAGTAAACAAAAAGTCATGATGGCAAAATCTGCACCATAAGCGGCATATTTGATTTTAGAGAATCGTTTATATATGAACCTTTTATAACCCCTTAACAGTCACCACCCTTTTTGATAACAGATGTGAAAGTGCACAATCCAAACTTAAATGGCTGTAATTCAAGAACGCTTTGGAATATAATATATGTTTGGTCTTGTTTTAAAGAAAACACTCCAAAGTGAAAGCACTTCAAAAAATGAAGGTTTGAAAAAGTTATAGAACTTTAAATTTACTGTAAATCAAATGTACTGCACTAAAAAAAAATATTTTATACAAAATATAAATTTTACAAAAAAAGACATACCTAACCAAGTTGTGTTCCAAATTTGAAGTTGATATCACAAAAATTGAAGTTTTTGTTTAGGCGCAGTACCAAAACCAGCCACCAGGTGTCGCCCACACTCCTCATTTTTTTTATGTACTCTCCTGTAACAAATTAATACGTTTCTGTCCGGAAAAATCACTTCTATCACAAAATATGGAAAACGACAAATATGGAACCTTGAGACTCTGACCTTTCCGATGATACGCGTTTCGTCAAGATTACAAAAGTTGAGATTATAAAGTAGTTAAAATAAATTTTGTAATATGAAACCTGACACCGCCCACTTGGGGAGGAGCCTGCTAAAATAATTTAAAGTTCCATTTCCATGGTTACGCAACATCCAATTTCAAAATGGTTTTGCAAAGGATGAATTTTGAGTTCATAAGCTTTCGAATGATGCCTAATTTATGATGATTACTAAAATATGTGATACAAAAACAAAATGACAGAACTTTCATTTTTGAGTGAACTGTCCCTTTAAATACTGATAGATCTCACTATGTTTGGGATTCAGTTATATAAAATATAATGGAGGGTTTTTTTTTAAGTATTGTCATTCATCTTTTGTTTTCAAGTATAATGCCGTCAGCCTTAACTGAGATCCTCATTGTTTTGCTGACAGACAAACACTGCTCTGAATTGTTAAATTATATAATCTGCTAGTTATGTATTAAAAAAAAACAAATTGCTCCCTTAAAAACAGCTTGAAAGCATCTTCCCCAACACATCAGGAGGATTAAGGCCATGGTGACGGTGCCAGGACGAGACTGTTCCTCCAACTGTTCCTCACAGCAGCTCCACTACAGAGAAAACACAGCTGAACATTCACTTCAGATCTGAAACACACTTCAGAGTGATTAACACACACTAAACGTGGAGCAAAGCCACTGAGTTTTGAGCTTTACAATCAATGAAGCCCAAAGATGATATATTATGATACAAGTATATTTCATGAATGTGGACGTGAAGTGTTGCATGTGTCCCTCCCTGGAATGACACACACATTCCAAACTGCACCTTTCCACACACACACATGCGTGAGCTCACAAACACAAGTTAACGCACAAGTTAAACGACTACAGAGCAGCATTCTGAGATACTGTGGTAACTAGTGATGTAACGATCCCCTGATGTCACGATGCGATACACATCCCGATACTGAACTCACGATACCATATTACTGCGATACTCCAAGACACATGGGAAAATGCATTGTATTGCGATATATTGTGACAGCCCTAGTGGAGAACATCTTTATGGTAAGGCTGTGCAATTATTCAATTTAGATGTTTGGCTTCCAACGATCAGAGACGGACAGAGTACACAGCTTCATTACTTGAGTAAAAGTACAGATACCCCTAGCTAAATTTTACTCAAGTACAAGTAAAAGTACTACAGTCAGATGTCTACTTAAGTAAAAGTACTAAAGTACTTGTTTTTAAATGTACTTGAGTATCAAGAGTACAAGAGTACATTTTCTAAATATTGCATTACTACTGCCACAGTGCTTACATTGGTAAACACAGCAAACACTTGAAGCGAAAACTATCATTAACTTGTTCCGAAAATTGAAATAGTCTGGCGAGGTGGGGCCACGCCTTGGCACATTCCCGGGATGCGATATTTTTTTTCCCAGGATGGTAGGGGAAGACTCATGAATATTCATTAGGGAAGTCATCCCTGATTGGTCTGATGACCTACCCCTAACCCCACCCCTAAACCTACTCGTCACTGGGGGTCTGATGACCTACCCCTAACCCCGCCCCTAAACCTACCCGTCACTGGGGTTAAGACCAATCAGGGATGACTTCCCTAATGAATATTCATGAGTCTTCCCCTACCATCCTGGGAAAGAAAATATGCTCCCGGGATGGACCAGCTGCGTCTTCATCCATTGTTTCGTCCATGGTTTCATCTCTTATCTAAATCTGACCATGGAGTTGACTTTGGCGGAAAGCTGAAGGTGATTGCTGATAGGCTGTCCCAATCAGTGGCGCCTGCACAATCCAATCACATTTGAGAGGGTTTCCGAGATGTTTCTTTTTTCCTTTTTTTTATTTTATTTTTTTTTAGAAGAAGTAACGGGTTCTCACAGTTATGGATAGAAATGTAGTGGAGTAAAGAGTACAATATTTGCCTCTCAAATGTACTTGAGTAAAGTCATGAGTACTCCCCAAAAATGATACTCGAGTAAAGTACAGATCCCTCAAAATTGTACTTAAGTACTGTACTCAAGTAAATGTACTCCGTTACTGTCCGGCTCTGCCAACGATTATGAAAACATTATGATAGTCGAAGGTAAAACAGCTCTTAAAGGGCCAGCAGCCTAATAAACCCGCCACAGTCGTTCACTACTGACGATCAAACAACCAACGACACTGCTCTTGAGTGAATCACTTCAGTAGCTTTAATAAGCATTAATCTATATTTCATGTATACAGTAAGCCTATGCAGTCATTTTACATTTGATTATTAAATCTTTTTCTGATCTAAATACCAATGCTAGTACAAAAACTTGTTTATTTAATTTGTATTTTTCTATTTATTTGTATTGCTGACTGTTTACTTGTCCTAAGCAATTATTTTGAGGACCTTTTTCTTACCCTCGTTAACCTAGTATTAGTTTTTGCTGAAGTATAGATAATTGTGAGATTAAAATGTGAATATCGTGAAATAAGACTTCACCCTCCAATAATCGTGACTTCAATATTGACCAAAATAATAGTGATTATGATTTTTGCCATAATTACTATATGGTTCCTTTTGTTATTGATACAGAACTTTTCTCTGTTTTACTCGATATATACAGGACTCGTTTTACTCATGGAGTTTTAATACTCATTACTTCATACTCATTAAAGGAGAACTCCGGTCAATTTTAATTTGGAGTGCTGTCAATACAGAGAACAACGACAGAAATCAGTGTTGCCTACACCGAGTTATTCTATTTTTAAAATTTGCACCCTGTTGACTTCAATGGGGCAAGTTTTAAACCTGCTTTTAGCCTCTTAACATCCTTGATGTGTCATTACAAGTGCACAGAAAATGTGAGTGATTCCTTCAGAGTGAACACGAGTGAGTCTGACTGCAGTAGATGTGAAAGAAATGTATAAAAGTTTAACAGTCACACTTGGGACCTTCGGGTCCAAATGGACCCGGAGGGCGGGATTAATATATATAAAAAAAAAATCTTAATATTTTTTTTTTTACTTGTTTTTTATAATATTTTTTCTTTTCTTTTTTGGTGTTTTGAGATAATTTTATGATTTATAATTAATATTTATGCAATAATTATGACCCATTTTTTCCCATTGAATATAATAGAAATTTTTTATATATATATAATTTTTATTTTATTTTTATTAAAGCTGTATTTCATTTTAGAGTCAAGCCTAGGCCTCATGAAAGCAATTTTTGAAATGAGATGGGCGCCAACTGGTGGACACACTGAGCATTTTTATCACGCAATAGCACATTTTTACCACTAGTGGATTTACAGCTCTCTGTAGAAAGGCTTGCGATTTCTAGTGATTTTTGCCTGAACAGATTTAGTCTGTTTTGCACTCTTGATGTTTTAGAGATTCACCCCTTCACTGTTAAGTCCTTTTTTTCTGCATCCTGGCTGATTTGTAGATTGTATGCACAAAAAAACTCTGTGTTTTCATATTTTTGACAATTTCCCATTCATTTCCTATGGGAGTCATTTTTGACCAAAGAGCAGAAGTGTGATGACCACTTAGCATGCTTGGATCATGACCTCAATATTTTTTGTGTGTTCACATACCTAATACCATAAAAGTCACCTAGTTTCGTAACATTCCGATGAAGCTGTGATTTTTAAAAATTCAAAACAGATTTTTGTAATCTGAATTTATTAGTGTGTATGTGTATAAAAGTGTGTTTGTGTGTGTGTGTGTGTGTGTGTGTGTATGTGTCTGTTTTGCACTCTTGATGTTTTAGAGATTCACCCCTTCACTGTTGTGTGCTTTTTTTCTGGATCGTGGCTGATTTGTAGATTGTACGCACAAAAAAACTCTGTATTGTCACATTTTTGCCAATTTCCCATTCATTTCCTATGGCGGGTCCATTTGGACCCGAAGGTCCTGAGTGTGACTATTTTTTTTACAACCACTTAGACTATTCAAATCCTGTCCCCAATTTTTTTGGGTGTTCATATACCAAGTACCAACAAAGTCACCAAATTTCGGATCATTCCGATTAAGCTATGATTTTTTTAAAAATTTTATTTAAACGCTTCGGGTCCATTTGGACCCGAAGGACCCCAGAGGGTTAAGCCAGCGCAAATACCTGTGTTTACATCCTGTTTTCGGTTGAAGTCCAAAGTAGTCGATTGCCGAGTTCACGCGCATAGGTTTAGTTACCTATGATCACGCGCGTGAACTCGACAATCGACTACTTTGTTCGATTTAAGTTCTAAAGTTCTCCTTTAACAAAGTATTACAGTCTGGTACAACGAGTGCATTTGGTGCATCTATCATCATCATGCTAGTAATTACAATAACATGCATGTGATCAATTTTCCGATTAATAAAAGCCAATAATCAAGTTCCATATCTACAACTGATCACCTCAAAAGTAAAAGAGAATCATTACAAAATACTAGATATGTAAGAGGAGATTTCGATGTGAGAGATCCTTGTGTTTTCTGTTCTTCCTTCCCTGAATCTCTTGAATACCAAATAATATTCATCCCTTCATTTTTTTTTTTTGTTAAAGATTTTGAATCCCCAGTTTTCTGACCTTGTGAACATGGTAATTTTGGTGGGTAAATATCACATTCACACATGGTAAATCAAAGAAATGTAAATATTCATGATTTTGTGACAAGTACTTCAAAAAAACAAAGTAGGAAAATGGAAAACTTACGGCAAAATATTCTCTACTTCAGTCTGTCCTGATCTACATCTCCGTAAACATAATGAGTCCGTTCCATTTTAAATCCTTCTCTCCTCCCAAACCCCAATCTCAATGAAACTAGTTTATTGTTGTTATTATTTATGGATTTTTCTATTCTTATATCTGTTACTGATACTTTTCCAATGATATCTTATTATTATTTGTTGTTTTTACTATACTTTACAGCTACTCCCTGGTTTATATGCTTCCATTCCCACACTTGGATTTACACACAAACACACATACACACATATATATATATATACACATATAGAATTGTCTTATGTTGGCTGTTAGTTTGCTTATTTGTCCTGTTTATTTTGTATATAAGCACATGTATAGTGTCACAATTTGTGTTTGCATAATTACAATAAAAAATATAACAATAGATTTAAAAAATTTTTAATCCTTCTCTTTTTTTGTAAGTGCACGTTTCATTTCTTGAGCTGTAAATGTGCAAAATGTGTAATAAAAAAAATACTGACTGACTACAGATTCTGTGCATCTCCTGCAAATTACACTGAATAGAATAGACTAAACTATTAAAAGCACATGATCAGGTGTGCGAAGAGGAGCTACTCTTCATCCTGAACACTTCAGTTCATGACTGAGCAGAACTCGGGTTCCCCACCCATGATGAGCACACGAGGCGGGTCCTGGCAGCACACCGGGCGTTATGTAAGCGAGACACTGCCAAGGGAACAGCAGCATTAGCACTAAGCGGCGCGAGCACATATAGGTGCAGTTATAACACACCGCCAGGTTTCTAGGCTGTATAGCAATAAACACGCAGGCGGAGCGTCTGGTGCCGTATAAACCCTGACGAGGTGGAAAAAACAGGGAGAGGTTTCTAGGGAACATGTACCAGCTGGATGGACATAATGCTGCAGAAACCCTGCGTAGAGTTAGCACACATCCAGGCGTGGACTAAACCCAGGGCTCCCACACCTCGGTTAGCGGACCTTTCCAGGCTTTCCAGGTCCAACAGCCTCAAACTCAAGGACTGGGGACACACTTATTGTGTCCAACAACAAACGTTGAGGTTCCATCGCAGTAGTTTTGTGCGAGTGTGAACGTCAGGGAAACACACAACACACAGTACCTCACGCGGGACACACTGAACGTAACTAGCGTAACTAGCGTAAATCAGGCAAGCTAGTGCGCGTAGGCCACGAAGTGTTGGTGAAATAACACATTAGCGGAGCGGAGGGAATTTTATCCAGAAAACTTCTTGCACAAAATAAATTCAAGATTCACAAACTTTCAAGGATTTCAAGGACCCGTGGGAACCCTGTAAATCTTACGCTAGGGATGCACCCATATGAACATTGTGGCCGATACCGATAATTTTTTTTAATTTGAAAGCCGATAACCGATATATCGGCCGATAAATCTAAATCCAAATTTATATATGATTTTTAAGAGCCTGATTGTAAAAACAAAAGTGTCACCAGTAAAATCCACGTCTCAAACACACAATTATAACATTCTCATGATAATGTTATGTAGCCGATATGACAGGCTTGCGCTGCACATGTTGCACTGAACTGTACTTTCCTTTTTTGAAGTGATTACAATCATATTTCAAGCACTTCATAATCATAATGTTGAACAGTGCGCAGCTGAAGGAAATAATACATTATTTATCAGCTTTAATATATCGGACAAATATTCTTATCGGTTTATAATAGGGGTGTAACGGTACGTGTATTCGTACCGAACCGTTTCGGTACAGGGCTTTCGGTTCGGTGCACGTGTGTACCGAATGACTGAATGCAATATTTTGTGTGCGGAACATAGGTACATTTTCGTGTTTCCACACGAACATATTAAGTGGCGGAAGTCTCCGCGTGCAGCACAAATCCCGCCCTGCAGCTGATTCTAATGTTTTTTCCTATTAGACATTCTCTGGTTTTACCCGTCGTCACTGTAACAATGAAATAGACTGCATGGCGAAAAAAAGCTTTTCCGCTTCGTGTGCGCCGCCGCACTCTCCATTCCGTGGCGTGCGCGCGCGCGTGTGTGTGTGTGTGTGTGTGTGTGTGTGTCGACGACCCGCTGCGCTCTCTGCTCAATGTTCGAGTCCGTGTTTGCGCTGCGCGTTCTGCTCTGTCGTTAACGGCCCAAACACTCCAATCATGTACCGATCACGCACTGGAAAAGCAAAGTCCGCTCAAATAAGGTGAAATTTCTCAGTAGTAACTTAGATTTCTGTTTGCTGAGCTGGTATAGTCATGCTGGCAACAATGGTAAAATGACCTGCTCTGATCACATGCTCTGGTAATAATAGCTTTGTACTATAGCTTTGGACTATATTTTATTTTGATAATTATTAAAAAAGTGGAAAAAAAAAATCTTTAAATTGATTGTTGATTGATTATTGAAAAATAATAATACATTAATATATTTGTTTAATATTATTTTAATATAGGGCTATTTTCTGTTCCTGCACTGTAATCATAGTTATTTATTTATATTTTTCATTATATTTTATTATGTGATATTGGTTTGAGACTGAGAGTATTTTATTTAGTGGAGAACTTTGCAGCAGTATTTTATTTCTTATTCTTTTTTTATTTTATATCTATTTTATTATATTTTATTAAAAAGTGTTTAAAAAAGTGTAAACAAATTGTTAAAAAAAGTTTATAGTAATAAACAACCTGCAGTTTAATGTTTGCATTTCTTTCCCTTACTGTACCGAAAATAAACCGAACCGTGACTTTAAAACCGAGGTACGTACCGAACCGCGATTTTTGTGTACCGTTACACCCCTAGTTTATAACGAAAACATTAAAAATGAACATATATCGGCCGATACCGATATGGTGGCAGATATATCGTGCATCCCCAGTATTTATGTAGCATTTGAAAATCTAATGTTTTTTTGTATTTTTTATATTTTTTAGATAATATATTTTCAGTATTGAATTAGACTTAAAATTATTAGTTAATTTAATTTAGTAAATTTGGTACTTTAGCATTTTAAAATTTTAAAAAAGCTGGTGTAAAGTTTCATGTATGAGAATTAATTGTTACTGCAGACGTGAACTGTAATGTTTATGGTTAATCTGTGTGGCATAAGCGATATAACATTATTAAGATGCACACTGACCTAACAAAGAATTTCTACATGTAATTATGTAGGAAATATTAAATATGAACATATTTTATCTGGGATTATTAGCAGAATTGTATCCAATGCGTCATCTTGCTCAGAGAGACAGAAATAATATTTCATAGTCTTTATGTCCAAATTTCACAGCGAGCAATAATTATTAGCCAGTGAATCATTTAAATTAAGTTACTGAAATAAAAACAATATAACCAAACACATAATTACATAACCATGGTGAATAACTGTTATATGTGCATACCTGTAAAGAGCATAAATCTGTATTCATATCATATTTCAGAATGAGCACTATAGTCCTATACGCAACTCGCTCGCACTTTTAATAAGCAGCGACATTTCTCAAAGTGAAAAAAAACAATCAATCCGATCAAATGTATACTATCAAATGGATTTGATACGATTTAAATACGACCAAATTAGCCTAAATATCAATCATATTTGAACAATTCACTCCAATTAAACGCGACTTTATTATTCTGACTGTGCTATTAATGCGATCAAAATAAGATTATTAGGAAGATTATTATTATTACTACTACTGCTTATTGATTGATTTGCATGATTCAAGGTGTGCATGTTCTATTCTTTAATGCAGGAGAATTATGAAAATCCATGTTTGTGTGTCAAATTATAATTATGAGCAACATTTCTATTTTACAATGTCAAAAACTCATGCAAAACAATGTTTATAATCAGTAAAAATAACCTTTCCACCAATTTCACAGCTTTTTTGTTCTGCATGAAAACAATCCTAAGAGGACAAAAGTGTTTCCTGATTGATATAAAGCAAAAGCACAAGCAGTGAGTAGTGTTATGTAAATACATCTTTTCATGAATCAAGTATTGTACTGTATACAATAAAACAATAACGTTATTGCATAATCACAGGGTTCACTCGCTGATTCTTTGTATTTACTGCTTTATTATAATGCATTGCACACAATAAAGCCATAACATTATGAAACAGTTGTATAATAAAACTATAGGCCTAGACTTGCAATAGAAACACAATATAATACATCAAGAGTGAGAGTTTATAGTGTCTGTTTTGGAATTAGTCATTTCTGAGATATTTTCACTAAATTAATTTTCCAGATGTTTGGGATTACTGCATAAAGAGTTGTTTAAAGTCATTTTACAAGAGATTACCAGGGATGCATCGATATGAACATTTTGGCCGATACCGATAACCGATAATTCTTTATATTTGAAAGCCGATAACCGATATATAGGCCGATAAATCCAAACCCAAATGTTATATCATTTTTGAGAGCCTGGTTACAAAAACAAGTTTCACCATTAAGATCCATGTCTCAAACACACAATTATAATGTTCTTATTAGAATTTGATATCCTATGTGACATAACGATATGGTGGCTGAGTTCAGTTTTTAAGATTACACTCTCAAAGAGCAATTAAACCTGAACTAAACTGGCAAAAACACATGAACTTAGGCCTGGAAATGACTCTTTCCAGATTTCACTGACTAAATGACTCTGATAAACAGTCTTCTACATCATCAAATCTGTTTAATATCACTTTGTCGGTATTGTAAAGCATATTTTTTGTATTTAACGATGCCTTAAAGGGAGTTCATCGAGTCATTTACTCGCCCTCAAGCTGTTTGAAACCTGTATAAATATCTTTCTTCTGTTGAACACAAAGGAAGATATTTTGAGGAATATTTGTAACCAAAAAGTTGCTGTACTTTCATAGTACTTTTTTTCTCCCATACAATGGAAGTCAATGTTGTTTGAATTCCCATATTCTTCATAATATCATCTTTTGTGTTCAACAGGAGAAAGAAACTCATACAGGTTTGGAAAATTTGAGAGTGAGTAAATGATGACAGTTTCATTAAATGTTTTGGGCGAACTAACATTAACACAACACGTAAGTTACTGGCTCATATCACAGGGACTGCCTATGTTTATAGCCTGAGTTTCATGGCATAACTCCAAATTCGCAAACGCGCCATAAATGTCGTCTATGCAGGGAACTAGCGTTACAGACACTGTACATTGTGTATTTGACACACAGCCACTGATGTCAATGAGGAGCTAACGCTCAGCTAACCCTGTTAGCTCAGCTCGACAGCTCTAAATACGAGCCAGATGGCTGACTAATCAGACATATACATATTCATATACTACAATAACAACGATTCTGTAATTATTTACCTCATTGTTAGAATATGTTAGCCGTTGCTTGATGTGAAACTTACCCTCGAGAAGGCGCTGAATGATGCTGTCTATGTTGAGTTTGTCGATGTCAGCCATGACTAGCCGAATAAAACACAAACGCCACCACTCAAAACACACCAGAAACGACAAATAAAAGTATTCCGATTACAAAAAAACAGATTTATTACACAAAAGGTAACAAATCGCGGGCCGTCAGACGCGCGTGCTGCGGCGGAGGCTCACCGGCTCTGCGGAAGGACACACATTACAACACATTCAGCAACAGCACAGCTGCTGTAAACCGGCGCGCGGATGAATACAGCACAGCTGCACGAGTGAGGAGAAATAGTGCGGAGGAAATGGGAGGGAGCAAAGCCGATTTTCACAATAATGTGTGACGTTGAATGTTAATTGGTATGAAATACTTTTAGTTATATAACATTTATATAAATAATACGTTTTAATATTATTTTCATGACCGCATATTCCTTCACATTACATCAATGCAAAAATAAATAAAATAATTAGGCTATATTATTTAGCTAATTTGTAAAGTAGCATATTTAAAGATCATGCATTTAATTATATTGTTTTATTTGTAAAGTAGCATATTTAAAGGTCATGCATTTAAACTGTACAGTACTTTTACGGTTGTGTCCTCGTATCACAGTATTGTTACCGGATGAGGGAGCATGTTGATGCATCATATTTCATCATCTCTTCTTTTAGGAAATTACGTTTTCTTGAGATGTTTCACCAGCGGATCCTGATCTCGTCAGATTGCAGAAGGAACACTGAATAAACAGTGACACAATTCTGTTTTATATGCATCACTGCAAAACAACATTGTGTCTAAGAGAGGTAGGCCTGGATAAACGTGATTTTCCTTTTCAAGTTCTTTCATTAAAAGTCTTTGAAAGAGATTCAAACACATCATATATGTAAGTAAGTTTCAGATTGCAAGTGTTTCTCAGATGAAAAGGACATTTGTGTCATGTTTAGAGACCTGTGCTGTCCTCTAGTGTTCGTCATTGTGCAGTGACTTTCCTTTCAATTCAACTCAATTCGATTTATAACTGTGAATTAGAACTGACAGAAATAATTCACTGAATTGCAATTCAAAGAAATTCAACACAGTCACACAAAACATATGCAGTAGCAAAAAACATGAATAATGACACCCTGATGTGTAGAATATCTTATATACAGCACTATGAAATTTTAACCTCATTTTTTTCAGAATGTGACAGAAACTCATACAGGTTTGCAACATCTTGAGGATGAGTAAATGATGACAGAATTTTCATTTTTGGGTGCACTGTCCCTTTAAGGTAGTTCTATTCTGCTTTTATAGAATCTTTTTGGCATATATGGGGTTCTTTGAAATTAATTCAAGAAGCCTGGGATTCTAGATAGAACTTTTTCCTAAGAGTGGACCCATGGCAGATATTTTTGATTGATTTGTTTTTTTTAGAAAACAAGACTTGATATCTTAAAGTCCCCCTGTAGTCAATAATTGTATCCTTTAAACTCATCTTTGATCTCTAAAATGACATAAACGTTTTTTTCCTTGAAAAAAGATATGTCATGCCTTAAAATATCTTGAATGTAACTGGACACCCTCGCCTCATTTAGTATGCGCGGTTCTATGAATATGCAAATGAGCCCCGCCTCCACTCACTCCCTCAGCTCAGAGATCCACTGTTTGACGATCACACGTTGATCTGATTGGTTACAAGGTAGTTTGTGACGTCAGAAACACCAGCGATTTCAAAGCGTGTTTTTGAGACTGTCTTTGGTTCACTGCAGTTTTAAGGAGGAAATACTCAGCAATGCTGTCGACTTATGAACTTACACATGCTTTGTCTTAAAGCACATTAAAAACACCACATATAAACAACATTAAAAGCTGGATTCTCACCACAGGGGGACTTTAAAGTAATTTTGATTCTCAAGCCTTTATTTTTTAAATGATTTGTACTGGAGAACAATCATTATTTTTTGCATAAGCATTGTCGAGATAATGAAGGTCCGAGTGTGTGTGACGGGATCAGGGATCAGTGTGTGACAGCAGATCAGGGATCAGGGATCAGTGTGTGACGGGATCAGGGATCAGTGTGTGACGGGATCAGACAGAGCTGATCATTGTCTCGGACTGTATTAGATTACACACAGAAATAACAGTGCAGGCTTTGACTTTATCCCGGCAGAAAATAAGAGAACTGCACCTGTCCTGAGAGCCAGAACACACACACACACACACACACACACACACACACACACACACACACACACACACACACACACACACACACACTGATCCAATGTCCAATGATGATGATCACTGACGTCACACAGGAAACGCATCATTCCTGCTCACAAGAACAAACATGAATCTGAAGTTTGGGAGCGGTAATATTTTTAATGTTTTTAAAAGAGTCTCTTCTGCTCACCAAGACTGTGTTTATTTGATTAAAAATACAAAAATAAAACCTGTAACATTGTGAAATATGATTCCAGTGTAAATCATCTGTTTTCTATGTGAATATATAGTAAAGTGTAATTTATTCCTGTGATCAAAGCTGAATGTTCAGCATCATTACTCCAGTCTTCAGTGTCACATGATCCTTCAGAAATCACTCTAATATGAGGATCTGATGCTCAAGAAACATTTATGATTATCATCAGTGTTGAAAACAGATATTTACACTTTATTTCAGGATTCTTTGATGAATAGAAAGTTCAAAAGAACAGCATTTATCTGAAATAGAATCTTTTGTAACATTATAAATGTCTTTACTGTCACTTTTGATCAGTTTAACTCATCCTTGATGAATAAAAATATACATTTCTTTCATTTTTTCCCCCCAAAAAAATAAATAAAAATTCTTATTGACCTCAAACTTTTGAACGGTAGTGTTTAATGTTTCAAAAGCTTCTATTTCAGATTAATGCTGTTCTTTTGAACTTTCTATTCATCAAAGAATCCTGAAATAAAGTGTAAATATCTGTTTTCAACACTGATAATAATCATAAATGTTTCTTGATCATCAGATCCTCATATTAGAGTGATTTCTGAAGGATCATGTGACACTGAAGACTGGAGTAATGATGCTGAACATTCATAAATTACACTTTATTATATATTCACATAGAAAACAGCTGATTTACACTGTAATAATATTTCACAATATTACTGTTTTTTTTAATCAAATAAATGCAGTATTGATGAGCAGAAGAGACTCTTTTAAAAACATTATAAATCTTCCTGATCCCAAACTTTTGTCTGGTAGTGTGTGTCTAGTCCAACTCGGCTATAATTCCATTATTTACACACAACGTCTAATTCGATTGGGGTTTTTAAAAAAAAAAGATTCCTGGAGGATGATGTCTTTACGGAACTGGCTTTTGTTTGCTAAAAGGATTTTACAACAGTAAAAACAGGGCCGAACATGATCAAATCATTTACACTCGCATCAATATTTCATGTCAATTTATTTATTTACCCGTTACAGTATTTTGCAGGTAAACGCTGACAGGTAAACATGCCAAGAATATAGTTAATCATATTCGTTAAAAAAAATCGGACCATTCTCACTTCCGTGACCTCAAGTTTCACACCTGTCAATCATAAACCAGTGGGCGTGTCCGAGCGCGCGGGGAGCGCCGTGATTGGCTGAGGCCTGATCGGATTATTCCTGGTCCTTCTCCTCTCCGTGAGTGATGATGTGCACCAGATTCTTGTAGTCCAGGTTTCCCGCAGCATCCGGAGGGAAAGCGCTGAACATCTGCTCCATCTGAAAACCACACGACATCAGTCGGTCAGTCAGAGGTGATGTCACTGTCACCACGGCAACCGTCAGCATCAGCACCAGCCTCACCTCCTCTGTGGAGAATCTGTCCGCTTGTGTGGTCAACATCTCCGTGACACTGAAGAGAAAACATGTCAGCTCAAAATAACCTCAAATCTGGATGTTTATTAGTATTTGTGTCTTGTTTCCAGTGCAAATATCTCAAATTTCTTAAATCAAGATGCATTTACTTGATGAGTAATGCTATAAGATGTTATGTCTTGTTTTCTGGAGAAATAAATCAAAATGAAGAGAGTTTTTGCTTAATCCGTCCCTCGCACTTTGTAACACATCTTTCCTTCGTGGGTCAAAATGACCCGAAGCCCTAAAATTAGACTTAATTTTGTTTTTTTTCTTATATTATTTTTTTTTTTTTTATAATATTTTTCTATTTTTTAATGCACTTTTTTGGGGAGATTTTTTGTTTTATTTACCTTTAAATGACTAGATTTGATCAATAAATAATAAATAAATAATAATTTAAGGACATTCCTCACATTCTTTCAACTTAAATTCATGCATAACTCTTTTAATTCAGCTCTAAATATCTTACATTGAGTGTCTTTGCTGATCTCTAGTGGATAATAATAATATAAGATGATATTTCATGACTCTAGATGGGCTTATATCTCTATATGGAGTAAACGAGCTGTTCCTCTGGGTCCTAAAGCCAGTTCTCTTCAGTGTGCATTCACATACACATGTAGACATTATAAAATATTTTTTTGGTCAAATTTTGAGCATTTTGAGGTTTTTCCATTCATTCCTGAGGGGGCAAATTGAGCCGCGAAAGAAGAATTTGTAAATTTTTTTAAATTTCAACCACAAAAAAATATGTGTGTGTGTGTTCGTCAAAAGTCCTGTGGTCTTGGACCCCTCTGATTAACACTGAATGAGTTTCGGGTCAAAATGACCCAAAAATACGCATTTGTTCAAGACAGATTTCCCCACATTCTTCCCAGTGGATTGATCAGAGAAAACATGAATAAAGCTGAGTCTCCTACTATTCCTTCTTCAGGATGCCCTTGCCTTCAGGATCAAACACTTTGAAGGCGTTCAGGATGGTTTCCTCGGGATCGGCTCCTGTAAGAAACACACACACTCTCGGATTGACAGAACTTCTCAGCGTGTCACATGTCCAGTCGAGTCTCCTGAAAACCTGCCTTTGAGTTTCTCTCCGAACATGGTGAGGAAGACGGTGAAGTTGATCGGGCCCGAAGCCTCCTTCAGCATCTCGTCGATCTCCTCCTGCTTCACGTTCACCCGTCCTGTGCAAACATTAACATTATAACCTAACCAGATGTAATATGGTAAAGTGATTTTTTTTTTTTTTGTCCTATTTCTGTTATTTATTTGGATATTTTATTTATAATATCTATATCAGCCAATAAAAGCAACTTCTTCTATCCATTTTTAGTTCCAGCCAATCAAAACATTCTTTGTAGCTCCTCCCATCTCCTCCCATCCAATAATCACAGAGCTTTTGATGAGAAACAAAGTCTCAGCTTTCAAATTCACTCCAAATTAATATATAATTTACAGTATACACACACACACACACACACACACATATATAGCCTACTGTCTTTTATCCATTTTTAGTTCAAGCCAAACAAATTAACAATTAATTTTAATATTAAAAAATGTATTTTAAAAATTAAACTAACAGCTGGGTTTGTCCATATTTGACCCAAACATGGGTTGAAACAACATTCCATAATTTTAATTGTAATATAAAATGGACTGAATTTGAAAGCTGTGTGTGTGTGTGTGTGTGTGTGTGTGTGTGTGTGTGTGTGTGTGTGTGTGTGTGTGTGTGTGTGTGTGTCTGTGTGTGTGTGTGTGTGTGTGTGTGTGTGTGTGTGTGTGTGTGTGTGTGTGTGTGTGTGTGTATATACATACACACACACGCTAAAAAAAAGCTGGGTTGTTTAAACCAAATATTTGGGTCAAATATGGACAAAGCTGTTGGTTTATACTGTATGTATATATATATATATATAATAGTAAATTCATGTACATTTAGTAAAAATTTGTATATATATACTTTTATATATACATTTATATATACATTTTTTATTCAATTTAAATAAGAAAATATCTAATTTAGTGTATATTTATAAACACACATACACACACACACACACACACACACATACACATATTCTATATATAAAATTAGACATTAACAGCATTACTTTTCACATTAAAGTAAATATTTCAGCTTGAATGAATTAAATAAGTGGAAAGAGAGAGCATTGCACATGATTATTCCCTCTGATGTCTTTAGTGTAGTGATGATACTGACTGACCCAGAGCTGCGAACGTGTCTCTCAGGTCGTTCTTGTCTATGAACCCGTCTCTGTTCTGGTCCATGATGGTGAACGCCTGAAACAGAGAGAACAACAACAACTAATCCCAGAGGAAAAGGTTATCAACCAAAACTGAAACCATCAAGAGGATTTTCATTACTTGGAATAAAACATTTGGAGCCTTGCACACGACATATATATATAGTGCATTGATAGTATATTAATAGTATATATAATATAGTATAGTAGTATATATATGTATATATATGAGCTCTGATGTATATTTTCCTGAAGTATAAGATGTAACTATAAGAGAATATGAAACGCAGCTCGGATAATCTGGCCTTGTGGGAATCTGATGAGAACTATTTGAGACATTGTTGAGCTCCCGTCACACAGCGCCACACATGTGCCAGTTATCCGGACAGAATTCAGTCAATCTGCTATGCTAAGGAGAGTCTCTATAAATATATATTTCAGCCCTCAATAGGGATCAGACTGGAATATCATATTCCATAGGGAGCTTTACAGAAAGACACGACGGCAGCTGCTCTTTCCAGGAGACAATCACAATACACTCCCAGAAACTTTACAATGGAATAAATGCACTATATTTTAGTTCAATAACGTTTTGTATTTAATCTTTTGTATTTTGGGGGGATTTTATGGTACTAAATTATATTTATGTAGTAGTTATGATCCATTTATTCACTTTTGGAGCATAGAGCTGAAAATTAAATTTCCATGTTGAAAGGTTTTTAAAGAAAGTGTCTTTTTAAAGAACACACTTGGCAGATTATTGCTGAATTGTAAAAAGTAAAAACTTAAGAACTTTTTAAGAACTTAAGTTATAGAAGTTATACATTTTATAAAAGTTATAATTTTATTGTTACGAAAAATGCAAAAAAATACTAATTTAAAGTTTTATATGAAATATTTATATCCGAAACATGTTTTACTCTACAACTGAAAATTATTATTTTTATTTTTTTTGCAGTCTAACAAAAAAATTGAATCTAAACAAGTTGTGTTCAAATGTGAGGCTGATATCTCCAAAGCTGGTCTCTCAGTGAGATGTTGTTCGGCTGCAGTACCAAACGCTTCCACTAGAGGAAACTCGTCTCATTCATTTCCAATGCGTCATTTCTGACCGCGAGGAGCTCAAGTGTGGCTATTGTTATCAGGATCATTTAACCTTTTTTGAGTTCACACAGCAAGTGCCAAAACATGTACCAAGTTTCAAACCAATCTTATGGAATAAAAAAATTCGAAAAAAGTCCAATTTAAATTGAATCGCTCAAAAATGACCGAAGAGCACCAGAGGGATAATGCATCTGGAAATCATATTTAAATCTGATTCAAAGCCAAATAAACTAAACTAAAACTGCTCAAGCTGATCAAACCTGTTGAATATGAATGGATAATATTTGAGCGCTGCAGGTTTTGTGTTTTTGGAGAGTCTGAAAGCCACTGTCAGCAACTCATCCAGGCTTGATGATGGTATTATACTAAAGAACCTTTAACATCCATGGAAATACTAAAGGTTATTATTTTTTAGCATAAAACCAGGTCTTTTTTTTAAATTAGACTTAATTTTGTTTTGTTTTCTTATTTTTTTTTTTTTATATATAATATTTTTCTATTTTTTAATGCACTTTTCTGAAAGGTTGTTTATGGAAGCAGAAATGGTTCTTCAGTGGCGTCGCTGAGAAGCTTTATGTTGAAGAGTGTATTGAGATGTCACACTGATTTCAGGAAAGCATCAGACCTCCTTGAACTCCTGGATCTGAGCCTGTTCAAACATGGAGAAGACGTTGGAGTTCGCTCCGTCCGCCGACCTCTTCTTCGCTTTCTTGGGAGCCTGCAGACAACACACTCTCCTAAAGAACAAGCTCTTCCCTATTCATTAAACTTCAGTAACAAAACCTGCTTTAAAGTTCCATTCATTCCCATTAATCCATTCAAACTGTAAATGAATCAATGATTCAAACTCAATGATTCATTTTCAGCATCGCTCTAAAGTAAGGCATTCGTCAACAAGGGGAAGAAATAAAGTTCTTTGTTAATATGAAGGATTTTTCTGTATTGATTTTTTTTTACATGTTTTTTATAATCGTATTTTGAATTGAATTGAGTTTTAAGGTTGAAGTTCGTAAACTGAAAACAAAAAATGTATATTTTGTTATTTTTGTATATATTGTTATATTGGAACATGATTATGAAAAACCTTCCTTGATTATTTTTAACAAACACAACATAAGTGCAGCAAATCAAATGCTAAAATTGAAACGAACATGAATTTGATTCAATATTTACTTTGAAAACTTTTAATTATTTAACACTTTTATTTATTTTTTATTTACATTTTAGTACATTATTCTTTGATTCATCGCTGGTATGTTTTTGAAACTGACACAAAGAAGAATAACTTGTGTATTGTTATAGTGGACCATGATTAACTATGACTCTTCCTTTATTAATTTAAGTGAAAATACAGTTTCATTGATTATTTTTAACAAACATAAGCACAGCAAATGAGATACTAAAAATGAAATGAACACTAATTTTACACGATATTTTCTGATATGTACATTATTCTTTGAATGATTCAGTTTCAGCCGATTAATAACTCTGGCCGATATATCGGTTGATCATAATTAAAATCCAGCAGAATCCCGAAGTCTATCAGCACGAGTGATTCCCAAAGCATCAGTAAATCCCGAGTAAATGTGGATACTCACCATGGCCGATGAGGGATCCCGAGTGTTTCTGGACAATGGGCTGGGATGGATGGCCTTTTGTAGATTAGCTGTGCTGTTCGACTGGCCGATATAAATAACACATGCCCTGTTTAGGAGGTGACAGGTAGATGATGATCCTCAATACACACACACACACACACACACACACACACACACACACACACACACACGAGCGTGATGTAGGAACAACAGTGGTTTAGAATGACAGGAGCTTGTTCTCGGGAGGACAGAAGAAGCGTTCAGCTGTTTGGTGCCGATGATCTCTCCTCACTTCTTATTTATTTCAGGGTTTCGCTTTAAGAGCTCAGTAAAGTTTCAGAGTTTCAGAGTTTCAGAGATTCAGAGTTTCAGAGTTTCAGAGATTCATACCTGATAATGTTTTCAGGGTTTCAGAGATTCAGAGTTTCAGAGTTTCAGAGTTTCAGAGATACCTGATAATGTTTTCAGGGTTTCAGAGTTTCAGAGATTCAGAGTTTCAGAGATTCAGAATGTTAGAGAGTCATATATACCTGATATTGTTTTCAGAAATGCCTCTTCTTCTAAATGATTTGTCCGTGCACATCATTATTGTGTTAATAATGTTGAATGAGAATAAGTTCCTCTTGCAGCGTCTCTTCTCTTCTCTGATGATGTGGGCGGGGCTATAACCTGTCACTCACATGAGATCAGCCAATAGCAAACCACAACCATCCAATCAATTCCCCACAGACACAATCAAGCCCTGCCCACAATTGATCTTGTTCCAGAAGCTGGGGATGGATGGATGGATGGATGGATGGATGGATGGATGGATGGATGGATGGATGGATGGATGGATGGATGGATGGATGGATGGATGGATGGATGGATGGATAGATAGAAGGAAGGATAGATGGATGGATGGATGGATGGATGGATGGATGGATGGATGGATGGATAGATAGATGGATAGATAGATGGATAGATGGATGGATGGATGGATGGATGGATAGATAGATAGATAGATAGATAGATAGATAGATAGATAGATAGATAGAAGGATAGATAGATAGATGGATGGATAGATAGATAGATAGATAGATAGATAGATAGATAGATAGATAGATAGATAGATAGATAGATAGATAGATAGATAGATAGATAGATGGATGGATGGATGGATGGATGGATGGATGGATGGATGGATGGATGGATAGAAGGATAGATAGATGGATGGATGGATGGATGGATAGATAGATAGATAGATAGATAGATAGATAGATAGATAGATAGATAGATAGATAGATAGATAGATAGATAGAAGGATGGATGGATGGATGGATGGATGGATGGATGGATGGATGGATGGATGGATGGATAGATAGATAGATGATGGATGATAGATAGATAGATAGATAGATAGAGGGATGGATGGATGGATGGATGGATGGATGGATGGATGGATGGATGGATGGATGGATGGATGGATGGATGGATGGATGGATAGATAGATAGATAGATAGATAGATAGATAGATAGATGATGGATGATAGATAGATAGATAGATAGATAGATATAGTAAATCAGAGTGAAAGTCAGTGTCACAGACAGACAGATTCCCATCTTCATACACACACATACACACTTCATACACACACATACACACTTCATACACACACATACACACTTCATACACACACCCATCAGCTGATAACCCTCTGGGACCGTCACACACACGCGTGTTCACATGCCAAACCTGTCAGCGGTCAGATGGAGGATGAACTGCAGTCACAAAATCTAATTCTAGTCAATGTGACTATACTTCACGTACATGTAACTCTACGCTCTTGAGGTTCGGCTGCTGATCTCTGTAATATAAAGCAGAACAAATGATGAAAAGCAATCGATACACAGGCCGGCTTCTGGTCTTTATTTATATTCCTCCGGCTGTGCTGTGAGAAAATCAATATTGGGTTCGTCAGCTTCAAATCAATCAACAGGATCAATAAAACCAATAGAGATGATCAATATGTCATCTGTGACCCTCAGATATACTCTTCAGCTTGCAGGAGATTTTAGGAGTCATTTGAATTTTGATCATAAAACTGAGAAGAGAATTCGGCTCTTGAAATAAGAATTATGATCAAAGGGTTATTAGTTCAGCCAAAAATGAAAATTCTGTAATCAGTCCAAAAGTGAAGGAGCCTCTTCAGAATATTGGGAATAAACCACTTGATTCATATAGTTTTAAAATCTCTTTATGAATGTTTTGAAGCATCAAACTGGTAGTTGCGTAGCCTGTCAATGGAGGGACAGAAATCTCTCAGATTTCATTAAAAATATCTTCATTTGTGTTTCGAAGATGAAAGTCTTACACCGTGTGCTAACTACACGTGACGCGACACGCGATAAAAGGTTCTTCTCCATGTTGATCAGAGTGTTTGTCCTAACCAGGAGCGACGGCGACACGCGACAATTCTATTTTAGAAACGGTTTCTATTTTTCTGCGACGTCGCGCTGGAACAACAAACACAAAGTGTGGCGATGATGATCTCAGGTGCTGTTTATGTGCTTTATTTAATGTTTAAAGCGTGTCATGTGACTCTGAACATCATTTAGTGCTCCAGCTTTGAAGCTGTAAAAGCAACAATGGATAATTCACCTCAGATCTTCAAATTAAACACATGGAAACAAGAACGTTCAAACTGTGAACAAACAAGTGTATTCTTTGACAAAGATTGTTTTAGTAACTCAGTAGCCTATGTAGGCTATTTTATATAATGTTTAAATGGTGTAATATTTGTGAATTTGATTATGAAGCGACTTATCCATTTTCTTGCGAGTGCCGTCGAGATTACTCTCTGGTGCCGCGAGACTCCGCCCACACGCTGCTCTGATTGGCTGACTCCGCTCACCCGCTATTCTGATTGGCTGTGGGTTTGATTGATTTTGAGGCATTTCGCAGTCGCGTCGCGTCTAGTGTGGACAGACACATTATTTGTCGCTGGAATCTTATCGCATGGCGTCTGGTTAGGACACAGTGTTTCGGGTTTGGAACGGGTTAGTAAATGATGACAGAATTTTCATTTTTGGGTGAACTAACCATTAAATATTATGTTTGTTATGCTATCATAATAATAAAAACATAAAACAGTAGCCTATGCTGTAGAAATACAGTAGAAATATCAATGCTGCTATATAATGATTTTAACAAAATCCTCACACGTTGAATTTCATTGAAGTATCTTTATATGGCAGAAATAGCAAGATTATGTTATGAATTCAGCTATAGATTCAGAGTGAATCAATAAATTAATAAAAGCAAGTGCAAAGTGAAATGTTCATCTAAACTATTTGAAACAATATTTGCTAATATTTGTTGACATAATAAATACATGCAATTCTATGTGAACGTTCAAACTGGTAGTTGCGTAGCCTGTTAATGGAGGGACAGAAATCTCTCAGATTTCATTAAAAAATATCTTCATTTATTTCGAAGATGAACAAAAGTCTTATGGGTTTGGAACGGGTTAGTAAATGATGACAGAACTTTCATTTTCGGGTGAAACTAACCATTGAAGATTATGTTTGGAATGGAATACTGCATGCAATCATAATAATAAAAACATGAAACAGAAATACAGTAGAAATATCAATGCTGCTATATAATGATTAACAAAATCCTCATACATTGGAAAAAGAAATTGAAGTATCTTTATATGGCATAAATAGAGTATGTTATGAATTCAGCTATTCAGAGTGAATTAATAAATTAATAAAATCAAGTGCAATGTGAAATGTTGATCTAAACTATTGGAGGTAATATTTATTGACATAATAAATATACATGCAATTCTATATGCTGAAATAGTGAGATGCCGGTGCCTGAAGTGAAGGTCATCTCTGCTCTAGATTGATTTATTGATTAATTGATTTATTGATTGATTGATCTAGGCTCCGCCCCCTGCCAGCTGAATTGATTGAGCTCTTTGTTTGCAGGTATTGATTGTTTGGATGAATGTGTGTGTGTTGGTCACTGGGTGTGTTTCTCTCTCTCTCTCTCTTCTCTAGTCTCTGATGTGATGTTAGTTTGGAGAAGCTCGTCGTTCACACACATCATGGAAACACAGTAAGATCAAGAGAAGCTTTACACACACAGATACGGTATGTGCGTTTCAGTTTTCTCTCAGGTTAGATGTCTGGAGTCTGTGTCTGTACGGTCAGTGGTAGTGGACACATAACATGGACGTTGCTTTAGGAATGCCGTGTGTGAAGAGTCTTTAGTGAAATGTATATTGTAGATGCTGTATAATGTATATGGTTTTCAGCTTTTCTCCTTTTGTGCAGTTTCTGACATGTTTTAAAGTACAGATCTTGTTGTTGTTTGCTTGTCTGTCATGATGATCATGTTCTCCAGCATGATTAGATGTTTTTGAGATGAGCTTCAGTGGAAGAAGAAAATGTGTAAAAAAGGTCTGAGTCACATGATCAATCACACATGCATTTGATTACATGCACATTTTTTTGTTTATGATTAATTTTTTTGTCAATTCAGGGATGCGTTATATTGGAGTCAGAATCTGATCACGTCCTTGTCCAGTTTTTGTCTTTTTATGTATATTTGACTGAAATCATAAACATTTCCATCACATATTTCCATACTGAAGCTGTGTGATGTAAATCAGACTTTTTTTTTTCAGTGTCTCGTGAGTTTTGAGCTCGTTCTTCATATTTGCTCTTATAAAGACTTTGGTCATTGTCAAATCTGAGGATTGTATATATTCATCTATCTGAATATATACAAAATATATTACTAAATATACAAAATATATTACTAAAAATATAAATATGCAAAATGTATTCCTAAACATAAATTTACTAAAATGTAAATAATAAATATACTAAATATACCAAAATATGTTACTAAATATAAATGCACCAAATATATTGCTAAAAATAAATATATAAATTAAATATACCAAATATATTATAAATATTGTAAATATACTACTAAATATAAATGTAAGTATCCTAAATATATTACTAAATATAAATATATATATTACTAAATATAAATGTAAATATACTAAATATAAATTGACTATGCCAAATATATTATTAAATATAAATATTCTGAATATACTACTATATATAAATGTAATATCTTAAATATATTAGTAAATATACTAAATATAAATTATATAACTATACCAAATATATTAATAAATAATATAAATGTTCTGAATATACTACTATATAAAAATGTAATATCTTAAATATATTACTAAATATAAATAAGTACTAAATATATTACTAAAAATATATATATACTAAATATATTAATAAATGTAAATGTAAACATTCTAAATATATTACTAAATATACCAAATATATTAATAAATGTAAATGTAAATATTCTAAATATATTACTAAATATAAATAAGTACTAAATATATATATATATATATATATATATATATATATATATATATATTACTACATATAAATGTAAATATTCTAAATATATTACTATATACTGTATAAATGTAAATATTCTGAATGTATTACTAAATGTAAATATTCCAGATATATTACTGAATATAAGTGTAAATATTACAGATATATTACTGAATATAAGTGTAAATATTACAGATATATTACTGAATATAAATGTAAATATTACAGATATATTACTGAATATAAATGTAAATATTCCAGATATATAAGTGTAAATATTCCACATATATTACTGAATATAAGTGTAAATATTACAGATATATTACTGAATATAAATGTATTTATGTTAAGCATTAGTTCTTCTGTTCTATGAACTGACTGAAGATGATAATGAAGCCTCTCGCTCATTTTCAGCTCTGATGGTCTGGATATGATGAGGATGATGAAGATGTTTGCCAGTAGAGACATTCGTGACCTTCATCATCTGGAAGAGGAAGTGCAGAGACTTCAGGAAGTCCAGGAGAGATCAGCCAATCACATCGCACTGCTACAGGAAGTTCAGGAGAGATCAGCCAATCACATCGCTCTGCTAAAGGAAGTCCAGGAGAGATCAGCCAATCACATCGCACTGCTTCAACAGCAGCTGGCCAATAAAACACAGGACATCGAGGTAGAAATCAGCTCATTATGAACAGTGTTAACTCCCTTAAGCCTCTGGTGCTCTTCCTGTGTCGGTCTAAAATTACAGAATTTATTTTTAATTTCAATTAAATGAATGTACTATATTTTAGTTCGATAATGTTTTTATTTCATATTCTTAGGTACTAAATTATATTTACTCTGTATTTATAATCCATTTATTCACTTTTTGAGCACAGACCTGAAAATTAAATGTCCAACTTAAACTGGTAAATCTTGAACGCTTTAGAGCGACAGACTGAAGTTTGATCTCTTTACAAACACGACACTCGGCAGATTATTGAAAAAAGATTAAAAAAGTGAACTTAAAAAAAGTTACAGAATTTTACGTTTATTGTTATGAAAAATGTGCAAAAATACTATTTTTTATTTTTATAAGAAGTATATATTTTCAAAAACATGTTTTACTCTAAAACAGCAGAAAAATCAAAGCCATAAATCTACACAAGTTGTGTTCAAATGTGAGGCTGATATCTCCAAAGCTGGTCTCTCAGTGAGATGTTGTTCGGCTGCAGTACCAAACGCTTCCACTAGAGGAAACTCGTCTCTCATTCATTTCCAATGCGTCATTTCTGACCGCGAGGAGCTCAAGTGTGGCTATTGTTATCAGGACCATTAAACCTGTTCCAGTCATGGCCATGATTATTGTGTGTGTTCACACAGCAAGAGCCAAAACCTTTACCAAGTTTCAGACCATTCCGATGAAGAAAGAAATAATACAAATAAAAAATGTAACGTTTTTCGGTCAAAAATGATCAAAGAGCAAGAGGGTAAAGAAGTAACTAATTGCGTTACGTTACTTTTGCGTTACTTTTTTCCACCTGTCCTGGGCTGGGCTTGTTTTTTATAACAAAAAAGTTATATTTCTGGGCAAATGTAAAAACCCTTTCACTGTTCTGGATAACAGAAGAATAAGTTCAACACTCTATCTTATAATCTATAGTCATTTTTGCTTATGGTTTAACTTAATCATCCAAGGTCAGAAGCAAGTACATTGGTCAATAAAGTGAATCTTTGTAGTGAGATGAGTAAATGCACTCACATTTAGTCTAGAACTACAATAACCATCATGTTTTCACACACACACACACACACACACACACACACACACACACACACACACACACACACACACACACACACACACACCTGCACTTCTCAATATGAGGACAAGAGAGTCAGTAAATGGGAAAACAAAGTAGCTAGCGTTACTAATTTGCGCTACTTTTCTAGTTACTTGAAAAAGTAATCTGATTACATAACTCAAGTTACTTGTAATGAGTTACACACAACAGTGGTTATGAAGGGTGATTATTAAAGTTACTTGCTCTAACGTGTGTGTGTGTGTGTGTGTTGTTCATGTTAGAGACTTCAGGCCAAGTTACAGTCACAACAGGATTATGAGAACATGAAAACTGAGCTCAGGTAATGCACTCATATTCTCTCCTCATATAATCATCAATAATGTGTTATTAAAGTCTGTTTATCATCTCTCAGGACTCTACGAGCGCGGACACAGACTGAAGAGGATGCGCTCTCCCCTCCGTCAGACTCCACGGAGAATGGTGACTGTTTCATACACTTTCATTACATGAGCATCATTACATGATTGATTTGTTTTTATATTAAAAATATTATTTTCTTATTCTAATTTATTTAAAATAAAATATTTCAGCTTTTTTTTTAAATTAAATATTTCAGATTTTGATTTTGATTTTAAAATATTTTGTCTTTATACTTTGTTTATTTTAGCTATTTATTTTTAATATATTTCAAATTAAATATTTTAGCTTTTTGTTTTTTATTTTGTAATTATTTATTTAAAATTTTCAAATTAAAAATGTCAGATTTGTTTGCAAGTTTTATTTTTATTATTTTTATTTTTAAATATTTTCTCTAATTTTAATTTATTTAAAAAATATATTTCTGCTTTTTAGTAAGCATTTTACTTTGTTTTTATTTAAATTATTTATTAAATTAAAATATTTATGTATTATTTTATCAACTATTTTAACTGAATATACAGCCTCATGTATAGTAAAATCTAATGCATAGAAAAACAGATTTAAAAAAACTTCATTTGCGTTACAAAAACACAGTAAAGTGTTTAGAAATATCACAGTAAAGTGTTAATGCCTTGGGCATCTTTCATCAATATTTCAGCATTTTAGTTTTGTGTTTATTTTTTAATCGTTTTTATTTAAAATTATTTATTTGAAATGTTTTATTTTTGAATGTTTTATTTAAAAATATTTATTAATAATAAATTAATAAGTACATAAATAAATATTTTTAAATAAAAATATTTATTTATTTATTTAATAAGTACATAAATAAATATTTTTATTTAAAAATATTTATTTATGTACTTATTAATTTATTATTTTCTCAACTCACAAATGTATGTAATGTGGCCTATTTTAGCTGAATATACAGTCTACATAAACTCTAATTCACATAGAAAGAGAAAACCAGATTAAAAAAACCTTCATTTGCGTTACAAAAACATAGTAAAGTGACAGTATATTGTGTTAATGCCTGGTGAATGTTCATGGTCAGATCCGGTGATCCCGAGGGAGTTCAGAACCCCAGAGTTTCATCACTTCTGTGGAAAAGAGGAGCCGTGGAGTGAATCCAAACTTCCAGTGGAAAACAGGAGATCTTCATCATCTTCATCATCATCAGTGAGCCTGCACATGTGTGTTAAAGAAGAGAGCATGTCTGAGTCTGACGGGTTGCTGTACGAGGATGAGGAAGATGAGGAAGATGAAGAGGAGCTGGACACGAGTAGACTCACTCGGCGGGTCAGAGAGACTCTTCAGAAGCACAGCATCGGCCAGCGGGTGTTCGGACACTTCGTGCTGGGACTCTCTCAGGGAACCGTGAGTGATATTCTGGCCCGACCCAAACCCTGGCGGACCCTGACCCGGCGAGGACGAGAACCCTTCCTCAGGATGAAGACCTTTCTGTCGGACCAGACCAGCGTCCAAACGCTCACAGGCATCCAGGAGAGGCTGAGAGGTGAGGTGATGATGATGATGATGATGATGATGATCTCACACTCAACTGGGAAAATATCTTTTCAAAAAGTATGAAAAATAGGGCAAGCTAAACTAAATAATTTAATAAATTTGCTTATATAATAATATATTATATTTTGATATTATATAATATAATAATAACATCTTTACAAGGTATATAATATATAATAATATTAATATAATAATAATAATAATATTATCAGGTATAATAACAACAACAGTAATAATAAGTAGTATTATTTATTTCTGCATGGATGATTCTTGAAGAATTCTGAATTCTGATGCAATTTAAAATAAAATATTTCAGCTTTTTATTTAATTGTTTCAAATTTTTTGAATTAAATATTTCAGATTTTTGTATGTTTTTATTTTTATTTAAATATTTTCTCTAATTATAATTTATTTAAAATAAAGTATATATTTGTACAGCTTTTTAGTGTTTTATTTTGATCGTTTTTATTGTTAAATTAATAAATTTGCTTATAAGGTAATTTGGTGGTTAGATGTTTAGAAAATTGGTATAATAATAATAATAAATTAGTATTTATTTATGGATGGATGATTCTTGAAGAATTCTCTTGCAGAATGATGCAGATTTAAAATCAAATATTTCAGCTTTTTATTTATTTTTTTAAATTTCAAATTAAATATTTCAGATTTTTGTATGTTTTTATTTAAATATTTTCTCTAATTTTGATTTATTTAAAATAAAATAAATATTTTTTACAGTTTTTTAGTGTTTATTTTGATCGTTTTTATTGTTAAATTAATACATTTGCTTAAGGTAATTTGGTGGTTAGATGTTTAGAAAACTGGTGTAATAATAATAATAATAATAATAATAATAATAAATAACTAGTATTATTTATTTATGGATGGATGATTCTTGAAGAATTCTCTTGCAGAATGATGCAGATTTTATAATGAGCTTCAATGGCTCCAAAACAAAGTTCCTAATTTGTATTTTTCTCTGTAAGAAATATCTGAACATCCTTAAAACAAGATACTTGTGAAGCAAAATGACATTAGATATTAATATTAATTAACAGATCTTGTTTTCAGAAAGTAAGATAATTGATAAATTATGCCTATATTCCTGTTGACAAATAGTTTTTCTTGTAAGCATAAACCTTAATATAACAAATATTTTAGTTGAAAACCTTAATATCTTAATATCTTTTAATGATCTAAGGTAAATGTATCTAATTTTCAAGGTGTATAGATATATTTGGAAAACAGGTTATATTACAAATATTAAGTATATATGCCAGAACAAAATTGTGTGTTGCACAAAATTGTCCTTAAAACCAAACATGTATATTAATATTACCTTGAAATGCATCTGCCAGACAACAAAGTTATCATGCAAAATCTATTTAAAAAATATTTAATACATTTTAATTCTTTTTTTCAAATAGTCGGTTGAGCGAATGATTCAATGACTCACTTGTTTCATTACTGGATGAATCAGTGTTTTTGAACGAATCTCTTGAATGAGTGATTCAATGACTCACTCATGTTTGAACAGTCTCTTGTCTCCACCTACTGGTGTAACGATGTAATGATTCAATGTTTATTTGAAGCAGAAAGTTACTTTCAAAAGCTGATTTGATCTCGATGTCAGTGTGTATATTGAGTGCAGTTCATGATCCTGATTCCTGACTGTCTCTGTCTCATTCCTGAAGGCATCGTCCCGTGGGTTCGTTCTCCAGAGATGAGCTCGGATCAGGTGATCAGGAACATTCTGGATCAGAACCGTTCCAAGCGTGAGTTCAAGCTCCGCATATACGCTACTTTAAAACAATGTATTATTCTTTGTAAAATTACATGACTTGACTTATCATACATCAACTTAAATATTACATTTATATATATTTTTTTATATATAAATGTTTAAACATTTATTCTATGTTTAGTGGATTTTATTTAATATTTTTTAAATATGTTTTTAATGCATGATTTAATATTAGTAATTAAGTAACTGTGTGTTTTCTAAAGTCTGTCGTGTGTGTGGAAAAGACTTCTTAAAAGGTAATTTAAGTCAATATTTGTGTCTAATTTGAGCAAATTCAGAGAATTAAAAATTTGAGGTTGTTAATCAATCAACAAAATCTTAAGATTTTAACAGAGACACTAATAAAGTTTTATTAAAGGAGATTTTCAAAGAATGATTTTGGCACAATAGCGCCCCCTCCCGTCCGCCGGCCCAGTGCGCTGCAAACCCTGACCACGTGATGGTGTGGTGACTCAGGGACGGGTTATGACTTGCAGAGGCCCAAGGAAAGCGCAATATGTTGATCACAATTTTTAAATTTTAAATCATAAGCGCACTAAAACATACTCCACTGCTCTCTCTAGGCCCATTTTGTTGGATCATTTAGAATTTAGGCAATGTTTTAAAATGTAGTCTTCAACTTTATAGAAAATTGTTATGTTTCCAATACCTTTCACAGAAAGAAAGAAAGAAGCTCAAAGAGTGGTTCAAATAAATAAAATAAAATAAATATTAAAATAAATAAATATTCAAGCATAAAACAAAAAACTTGATGGGTTTCAGTGATGGATGTGGACAGCAGGTCTCAGCGTGGATCAGAGGACGTCATCAGAAGCATCCTCCATCAGGCCAAGCACGAGATGCACGTGACGAGCGAGACGCCGGAAGAGGTGCATTATGGGACGCAGAATCCCAGTGTTCAGTCGCCTGCTGATTTTGTCCAAAGCATCATCCGAAAGGTCAAATGTGAGATGGATGAAGACACTCACCCTTCAGCTTCTCCAGCTCCTCTGTCCATCATCACACACTCGTTCCCGACGCACCCGGAGCCGAGGACGCAGGAGTGTGTCCAACAGGTGTGTGTCCAGCAGGAGTGTGTCCAACAGGTGTGTGTGGGAAGCTGTGAGGATGAGATCCTTGAGTCGCTGGATCTGGACACCGTCAGCATCACACAGAGAGTCAAAGAAGCGCTCGTGGTCAACAACATCGGTAACCGATGTTTTAAACATTTAAACATTTTTTAACACAAAAAATCTTCAGGTCTTAAAATATCTTGAATGTAACTCGACACCCTCGCCTCATTTAGTATGCGCGGTTCTATGAATATGCAAATGAGCCCCGCCTCCACTCACTCACTCAGCTCAGAGATCCACTGGTTGACGATTTTCCTTTTTTATAATTTGCTTATTAACTATATATCTATATTTTTTTAATTCATTTTTATTTCAGTTTTAGTTACTAAAGTACATAAAATCTTGCCTTTTTGCGAGAAAAATTATATGTGTGTCTGTGTGTGTGTGTGTGTTTTACTACTTTGATCTCAAGACTCGGTCACTTCAAAAACAGAAACTGCAAAACTGTAATTTAAGGGAAATAAAGGCAATTCCAAGTGAAATTGTGCACTAAATATTTGTGTAAGATTATAATATTATTTCTCTTAATGGATAAAATATGATTTTTTTTTTAAGAAAATGAGAAAAAAAATCATCATTGGACAATGTAGCAAAACTTACAGTTACAATCTGATTTTTTAATACATGTATACTTATATTTGCGAGTGCCTCGGCTGATGGTGTTGGTTTGGCAGGTCAGCGTGTGTTTGGTGAAGAGGTTCTGGGTTTGACTCAAAGCTCGGTGTCGGAACTGCTGTCTCGCCCCAAACCCTGGACTAAACTCAGTCTGAAAGGAAAGGAGAACTTCATTCGGATGCACCGGTGGCTCCAGGACCCGCACAATGTCCAGAGACTGACCAAGACTGACCAGAGAGGTAAACATTAGAGATGCACGATATATCGGCCACCATATCGGTATCGGCCGATACATGTTCATATTTAATGTTATCGGCCGATATATTAAAGCTGATAAATAATGTATTATTTCCTTCAGCTGAGACACTTCAGATGCGCACTGTTCAACATGATGATTATGAATTGCTTGAAATATGATTGAAATCACTTCAAAAAAGGAAAGTACAGTTCAGTGCAACATGTGCAGCGCAAGCCTGTCATATCGGCTACATAACATTATCATGAGGACATTATAATCGTGTGTTTGAGACGTGGATTTTACTGGTGAGACTTTTGTTTTTGTAATCAGGCTCTCAAAAATCATATATAAACTTGGATTTAGATTTATCAGCCGATATATCGGTTATCGGCTTTCAAATATAAAGAATTATCGGTTATCGGTATCGGCCGACATTTTTATATCGGTGCATCCCTAGTAAATATATGTTTGGTAGAAGGATATTATACGATGCATATCTACAACAACGTGCATGTGAACATTTTCATTTTGTTCTTCTTGTTTGTGCTCACGCGTACAGATGAGGTCATTAAAATCACGCTGTTATGATAGTTTGATTATAAAGTATATTTGAGACTATAGAATATATAAAGGTGATTCTATAATTGCAGGTACTTTTGCTGTCATTATTTTTATTTATTTTTTGTTACTTGTTGTCATGGATCACAAGATACTACAGGCCATAACAATATAATATTTTCTGTAAAAAGTGTCTTTTATAGCTGAATATCATGATTTATTGTTGTCTGAATTATATGTGTATTTTTCCCCATCATGTATCATTGCGTAATCAAAATATTTTTTTTTACTTTACTTTTGGTAATATTTCATATTTTTATTTTATTTTATAAAAGCCCTAAATAGTAATTTTCCTAATTCTACAACATTAAATTGTTTAAAAATAACTTTAATCTTATAAAAATGTGTCCATAAATCTTGGATTTAGCTGTATCGGCCAATATCGGTTATCGGCCTTCAAGAATGATCGTATCGGCCAATATATCGGTTATCGGCCTTCAAGAATGATCGTATCGGCCAATATATCGGTTATCGGCCTTCAAGAATTATCGTATCGGCCAATATCGGTTATCGGCTTTCAAGAATTATCGTATCGGCCAATATCGGTTATCGGCCTTCATGAATGAGCGTATCGGCCAATATCGGTTATCGGCCTTCAAGAATTATCGTATCGGCCAATATCGGTTATCGGCCTTCAAGAATGATCGTATCGGCCAATATATCGGTTATCGGCCTTCAAGAATTATTGTATCGGCCAATATATCGGTTATCGGCCTTCAAGAATTATCGTATCGGCCAATATCGGTTATCGGCTTTCAAGAATTATCGTATCGGCCAATATATCGGTTATAGGCCTTCAAGAATTATCGTATCGGCCAATATCGGTTATCGGCCTTCAAGAATGATCGTATCGGCCAATATATCGGTTATCGGCTTTCAAGAATTATCGTATCGGCCAATATCGGTTATCGGCCTTCAAGAATTATCGTATCGGCCAATATATCGGTTATCGGCCTTCAAGAATGATCGTATCGGCCAATATAACGGTTATCGGCCTTCAAGAATTATCGTATCGGCCAATATCGGTTATCGGCCTTCAAGAATTATCGTATCGGCCAATATATCGGTTATCGGCCTTCAAGAATTATCGTATCGGCCAATATCGGTTATCGGCCTTCAAGAATTATCGTATCGGCCAATATCGGTTATCGGCCTTCAAGAATTATCGTATCGGCCAATATCGGTTATCGGCCTTCAAGAATTATCGTATCGGCCAATATCGGTTATCGGTCTTCAAGAATGATCGTATCGGCCAATATATCGGTTATCGGCCTTCAAGAATTATCGTATCGGCCAATATCGGTTATCGGCTTTCAAGAATTATCGTATCGGCCAATATATCGGTTATCGGCCTTCAAGAATGATCGTATCGGCCAATATATCGGTTATCGGCTTTCAAGAATTATCGTAATCGGCCAATATATCGGTTATCGGCTTTCAAGAATTATCGTATCGGCCAATATATCGGTTATCGGCCTTCAAGAATGATCGTATCGGCCAATATCGGTTATCGGCCTTCAAGAATGATCGTATCGGCCAATATCGGTTATCGGCTTTCAAGAATTATCGTATCGGCCAATATATCGGTTATCGGCCTTCAAGAATGATCGTATCGGCCAATATATCGGTTATCGGCTTTAAAGAATTATCGTATCGGCCAATATATCGGTTATCGGCCTTCAAGAATTATCGTATCGGCCAAAATTTTGACATCGGTGCATGCTTGGAGGAAGTAATATTATATTCAATGCATATCTACAGCAACATGTGCATGTGAACGCTTTAATTCCGTTCTTCATCTGAATGGATCTCACTCATAAGTGTTTGCTTATAAATGTGTGCAGCTCGCCTCAAACGTGATTCCCAGCGGCCGCCCGACGCCCCAGGACACGGGTTCTGTCTCTCTGCTGGTTCCGGAGCGTTTGAGGCGATTAAAAGGCCTCGTGTGGTTCTGAGCGCTCATGAGAAGGACTCGCTGCGAGCGGCGTATCAGCTGGAGCCGTACCCGTCTCCGTACACCATCGAGAGACTGGCGTCACAGCTAGCTCTGCAAACTAGCACTGTCAGTAACTGGTTCTACAACTACAGGTAGGTCACCAGTGTAGTGTGTGACTCATTACAAGTAACTTGAGCTACGTAATCAGATTACTTTTCAAGTAACTTCTAAAGTAACGCATTACTTTTTCAATTTACAACAAAAAATCCAAGTTACTTTTTCAAATAAGTAACGCTAGTTACTTTTTCACATTTATTGACTGACAGCTCCATGTCGAGAGAAATAAAGTGAGGAGGTGTAACTTTCCCCAACACTGGTACAGCTTCAGCTCTGGAAATAAAACGGTTCAATCTTGTTCCCAAATTCCCAAAGGCTTTATGTATAACTGAGAAACTCTTGTTATTAGCGACACCGGTGGCCGTTAAGTGAACTGCAGGAGCAGTTTTTCGTTCTTCGTTCTTTTTTGTTCTTCAATTAGGGGGTGATAAAAAAAGTTGGAAATATGTTTAGCAGCGATTTACTGTTAACGAACATCCCGACGCCATATAAAATTTTGGATTTATCGGCCAATATATCGGTTATCGGCTTTCAAATATAAAGAATTATCGGTTATCGTATCGGCCAAAATTGCAAAATGAAAATTCTTACATATAGCCTTTTTAAACCTGCATGAAAATTTTATTTACAAAGTCAAAGAACTAAATGTAATACACTATCCTGTGCTTTTCCTCTGTTAACAGGTCTAGAATCAGGCGAGATGGTTTAACCGAACCAGTACAAACCAGAACAGTTCAAAGTCCAGCAAGTCCAGTTTCAAGCGGTTTAGTCTCAGTCAAACAAGAAGCCTGTGATCCTGAGATGGAGGAGGACACACACCGACACACATGTGTTTCTGTCGCCGTACAGTCCGTCACTAAAGCTGAAGACCTGAGCCAGCTCGTATAGTGAAGGTCTGACCTGTCGAGCGATGAAGAATCATCTCAGGGACAAAACTACACCTTCTCCAGCTTTGACCATCTCTGATCCGCCAGTTTAGACGTGATTTCAGTATGTTTATCTTTTTTAGTTCATTCATACAGAAAAAGTGAATCCTAATTGGACAAATGTCTGTTTTTTTTTATTATTATGGCTGAATAATTGTTTGTTTGATAAATACTCATGTCAGTTCACTTAGACGGTAAAGAATGTGAAAGTGAATAAAAGTCCCTTTTGGTGACTGAAATAATCTGATTCTTATTTTTACTTTCATCTGTATTTGTTTTGTTCCAATTGTGATGCTGATAAAAGCCTTTAAATTAATAAATGTAAATATTTATATGATAAACAATGTCTTTTTAATTCAAAGAATTTCCAATAGTGAATTGCACTCAAGACCATAAATGTTGGGATTTGCAAATAAATGAAAATCAACTCAATACTATTTTATTTTTTATGATGCACTTCTTTAAAGATAATCTCTGAAACGCAAGTTTTAAGTGAGCGGAGTCCAAAATACAGAATAAAACTCATTTATGAATTTCTGTAATTTGCATTTAATAAATAATAAATAAATGTATTATTTTTTTGAATAACTGAATAAATCTTTATTGATAATTATGTATAATTTATTTTAATTTAAACGCATCATAACTCTGCTACACTATTGTATTTTGTATATTTAAATGGAAAAAAAAAATATTTAAATACATTTAATTAATACACATGTATAATTTATTAGTAGTTGCTATTAATATGAACAATTCTTTATTTAACAAATGCTAACATTTAATTAAATAAATAACTTAAAAAATCTTATTTATAATTTATTTCGATTTAAACACATCCTGACTCTGCTACACTATTGTATTTTGTGTAGTTCTAAAAATATTTAAAAAATATATTAAAAAAACGTAAATGATTTAAATACGTATGTATCATTTATTAGAAGTTGCTATTAATATTAACAATTCTTTATTAACAAATACTTACATTTAAATAAATAAATAAAATGTAAATTACATTCACATGACGTTCTGATAGCGTCACGACGTCGCTGCGTCACGTGACTTGCAGCTCAGCTGAGAGGAGAACGTCATGGCGGTGTAGAGCGGATTACACTCAATGTTTACATTCTGTTTATCGTCTCTTTTCTGGTTTTTCTCCGGTTTCACCTCAACAACACTCATCTTCTGCGACTAACTCGGAGAGCAGGTGAGTTTTCGGCGATTGCTGTGCTTTATTGACCGGTTTCAGTGCCGGGATGACGGTTCCGCCCTCCACAAAAACAACAACAAACATAAACGACAACTACAACTACAACAACACACTCTCCTCGCGATCTAACGACAGACATGTGTGTTTAACACCGAGTAACATGCGCACAGGAGCTATTTAATCAGTTGCTCTGGTCGAGCTGTCAGTTTAGGCCAGTTTAATGATTGTCAAACTAGCTAAACCTAGCGTTTAGGGCACCTATCTAGACTGTATACCTTATGTGATTTGTTATGAGAGATCAGACTCTCCTGCAAGAGTGTCAGTCTCACTAAACCACTTCTGCAGGGTTGAAAAGCATGATAACATATCTGTCATAATGGCTTACAGATATTCCCGGCATAACAAGCCTGTTTGTTTGCATAAGCTTTCTCTGATTGGTGTTCATTACCCTCTTTCAGAGAGTCTGAACTGTAACTCTGCCCTTCAAAACCGGTTTCCTTTTTAATCCACACTCCTGTTTATTACTGGTTGACTATGAATTTAGATCAGGTTATATGAGGTCACATATTACTCCTGCAAGTCTGACACGCATTATTTTATCTATTTAATCTATTATATTGTATTTGAGAATAAAGGATGATGTTTTGAAGCTTCCCCATTACTGTGGCCAAGTTCAGATCGGTATCTATGCACTTTATTCTGCTTCCTTTTCCTTTGTTTTTTTCTCAGATAGTGTGTGAGAGAGTATGCAATGCCTTGAGAAAAGAAACCGCAGTTTGCTACAATAACACACGATCCGATTATTATGTTGCACCGTGTAAATATGTTGCACTATATATATCATAGTGTAATTTGCATTTTCCAAATTTGTGTAAATATGTGTTATAATGATCTCTTGCAGCCTTTCTTTCTTTGAGCGTCTGCTCCACACGCAGAGATCCAGATCCAGATCCAGATCCAGATCCAGGTCTGTAGACCTTCACTGTAACGTCACGTGTCAGAAATGCATTGCATGGAATGTGTGCATGTTAGTGCATGTGAAGATTTGCGGATGAGTTAAAGGAGTCGTTCACTTCAGAATTAAAATATCCTGATTATTTACTCTCCCCAACGTCATCCAAGATGTTCACGTCTTTCTTTCTTCAGTCGAAAAAAAAATTGTTTTTTGAGGAAAACATCCCTCATTTTCTCCATATAATGGACTTCAATGGGGTCCGACGGGCTGAAGGTCCAGATGTGAGTTTCAGTGCAGCTTCAAAGTCTCGACTCGATCCAGCCGAGGAATAAGAGTCTCATCTAGACACACCAGCCGACATTTTAGAACAAATAATAAACATTTATATACTTTTTAACCAACTAATGCTTTCATTCAGTGTTATGAAAATCCTTCTCTGAAGATAAGAAACATTGCCGTTATTAAAGCCTCCTCAGATGCTGTAAAGATCAGATCGGCGAGACCTTACATGACTCTGTTTATTACCTGAGGCCAGTAAAATCACTCATAAATCCTGAGCGCTGCACCATTCTGGAGAAACTGAGGTTTTTATATAGTGATTTCACAATTTGCTCAATGATTCTGTACAGACTACTAAACAAAAGAACATGTGATTTGCTAGAGGTTCTGTCTTTATAATATTAACTAATTTGATATTAATATTTGATAACTTAAAATGTAACTAATTTGAATGAATTATTTTAAAATAATCAGATTGAATGAGTGACTGATTCAGTGACTCACTCAAAGACTGAATGAATCAGTGTTTTGAACAAATCTCTTGAATTAATGATTCATTATCTTTATTTAAATATAAAAGCTGATTGACTCTATTATGATCTCTACTGTAGACATCAGTGTTTATATCCCAACTATAAACTTTTATCCCAGTTCTTCTGTGATAATATGAACTATTGTAAGACAGAAATAATAAAACTAAGTGACATTATTTTCATGACAATCTAAAAACATTTGGATTACTATAATGCATAATGCAAACAATAACATATTTAAATCATAATCACGATAGTATTTGTGTTCATGCTGATTTAAATAAAACATAATTGTATACAGTACTGTTTTACAGTAATGAGAACTTACGGGTGATTTAGCCTTCATTTTATTTATGTAAAATCTAATTTCTTGTTGTTTGTTATCTCTTGTTTTTGAGGTTAATATTTACACAAGTGTGTCTATAGGGTAAATCCATACGATCTATAGGTTCAGTCTCATCGGATGCTGTATTGATCCGCTTTAAACCCGTCAGCATGATTCAGCAACAGCCGAACGGCTCATTGATTATGAAATGTTTCATTGATTATGTCGTTGTTTGTGTAGTGGAGGGAGGGATGCTCTTATTGACGGCTGAAATGAGAACTATTTATTAAATGCAAATGCTAACATGATGATCTGCCGTCTCTCTCAGGTCGCCTGTGGCCTGCGGATCCGCTCTACCCAGCTGTCCCGGGGCCATGGTGAGACCTCTAACCCTCATTCACATCTCTCAGATCGCTGATGACTCTGATTAAATGCGATGCTTGTGTTGTGAAGGTTGAGGAGGGGCAGCAGAGTTCGGAGGCCCGCGAGAGCCCGGTGCCGGAGGACCAGCAGGTATCATCACACGCTTCATTATCTGTCCTACGTCTCTCGTGTAGTTCTGACACTCACACAGTGTTTTAATTGTTCATTCTTCGAGAAGTTCACACGGAGAAAACGAGGACGGAGTCGCAGAATCCACTAGAGCTGTGCAACAAATAATCACATCCAAAATAAAAGTTTGTGTTTACATAATAGATATGTGTGTGTACTGTGTATAATTATTTTGTCTATATAAATACACACACATGCATGTATATATTTAAGAAAAATGTGTTATTCATACATAAAATATTTATATTTATATATAAATATATATACATGCAAATATTTCTTAAATGTATACATGCATGTGTGTATTTTTATATATGTATATATACAAAATAATTATACACAGTACACACACATATATTATGTAAACACAAACTTTTATTTTGGATGCGATTAATCGTTGCACAGTCTGCGAATATTAATGTGCATAAAGGCTGCTATTGAAATATGAAGTCTGCATAATGTTCGGTTTGACATTATGATGGAAATATATCACTGTTGTACAGTAGAATGTACGTCTAGTAATATATTAATAATACACTATAATGATTTTTTTAAATATCACACAATATCCAAATTTTTTTTAATTTAAACATTAAACCTCTATTGTGCAGCAGCACTTTGTTTGGCAAAAAAACTATTATAGATTACATTTTAAAAGACTCATTAATCTTGTTGTTAATAAGTTTTATGCATTCATTTGATTACTACATTTTTTGATAATGAATTTGTATTACAAGCATATACATATATATATATATATATATATAATGTATATTTATATACAGTGTGTACATGTATATATATATATATTTATATGATTGTACATGCATATATATTTACATATATACAGTATATATTAGGGCCCTAGTAATGGTGTGTGTAATGGCAGGTCGTGTTCCCGCTGCTGCACGGCGAGTGTGTGGAACATGTCGGGAGGGCAGAGGAATCTGTCATTGCCTTAACCAGCTACCGCCTTCACATCAAGCTCCAGGAGAACGCCATCAGTGTACGTGTTCCTCTCATACACAACACCACCTGAACATCTGTGCCGAGATCTGACTCTAGTGACGTGCGGAAGATACCTGCGTGAACAACAATATCTCAATCAGAAGAATCTTCAATCTCAATCTCAATCTCAATCCTCCCCCATCATGAGTGAACACGCCCCCTACTGCTGATTGGCTCACTCTCTCTCCTCCCCCATCATGAGTGGACACGCCCCCTACTGCTGATTGGCTCACTCTCTCTCCTCCCCCATCATGAGTGAACACGCCCCCTACTGCTGATTGGCTCACTCTCTCTCCTCCCCCATCATGAGTGGACACGCCCCCTACTGCTGATTGGCTCACTCTCTCTGCTCCCCCATCATGAGTGGACACGCCCCCTACTGCTGATTGGCTCACTCTCTCTCCTCCCCCATCATGAGTGGACACGCCCCCTACTGCTGATTGGCTCACTCTCTCTCTCTCCTCTCCCATCATGTGTAGACACGCCCCCTTCTGCTGATTGGCTCACTCTCTCTCCCCCATCATGAGTAGACACGCCCCCTTCTGCTGATTGGCTCACTCTCTCTCCTCCCCCATCATGAGTAGACACGCCCCCTACTGCTGATTGGCTACAAGAGTGTTGTGCTGCTCGGTCAGATCCACTGTCAACAGCGCTTTGCTTACTGCACCTTTAACAAAAATTTCAGAATTATTCAATATATTTTTTCAGTGACTGATAAAATCTTTGTCACTTGTTTGGGTCGCACTCAAACACACGTTACACTCAAGGCCTAAAAGACACAATTGTGATGTTTTGTTGTCTCTCTGTGAACACATCAGGTCCCCCTGCAGCTGATTGAAAGTGTGGAGTGTCGGGATCTGACACAGCTGCAGCTCACCTGCAAAGACTGCAAGGTCATCAGGTGCGTCTGCGTAACAGCGCTGCTTTGACTAGCAAATGTGTCCTCGCTCTGTCTCAACATCCTCAGTGTTGGCATTGTGAGGTAGACAGTAACTCTGTTTTCTTTGGATTAATGTGCACTGATGAATCAAGCAAAATAATGTGTTAGGAAAGTAAGAGCGCGTCCCAATACACATAGGTATGCACTATTCTATGCCGTTTTGTACTATAAATAGTGTGAAAATTCCGAAATGGATAAAGTGCACTTTAAAAAATCCCACATGATGCACTTAATTAACAGAAAAAACAAAGTGTAGAATTTTGGACATTTTATGCACTCGACTTTTGCAGTGTATTTAATTATGTAGCGAAGGGGGGGGGGGCATCAGACACGGATGATGAGTAACAAAATAACCTTATAAAGTTCATATCAGGGGTGATTCTAGGACTTCAATATTAGGGGGAAATATTGTGGAAAACAAACCCACTTTTAACATTAACATGACATAAAAATACCAATATCACCAGTAGATGGCTGCAGAGGACCACTCATTTGCCATTTCCACTCTGTTTAATAGCTCTTTTTGTGTGTTTTGCTTTTGGATTTATTACAAAATGATAATGAATATTAGAAAAATCTTAGCAATTTTATTTTAAGTATGAAAGCGACTTACAAATGAGAACAATAGAAGCAGTTAAACTGACAATAGGACAACAATATGCTTCCCAGTTTAATCTAAATGCATGTATTTTTTTTAAAAACATTTTTATTTTATTTTATAAAAGATAGAATAGAAGATAAAGTGTTAGTATTAATGGATCAAGTGTTGCCAAAAATATTTAGGAGGATCTGTTGACAGAAATGCAATATCATATTCATAACGATGTTTTCAGTGGGTGTATAAAGAGCTTACTTAATGAAGCGTTGTGTGTTTATTAGCTTAGAATGAGCATGTTTCTATGGTGGCCCTGAACGGACAAACGCGTTTCGTCACTCTGTTGTTCTTCGTGCAGAGAAGCGAGCTAAAGTCAGCGAATAAAACACTGACACAATGATGAACAAGTGACAATAATATTCACAATAACATATCGTTTTACTGAATAATTAAGTAAACATCATTTCTTAATTTATCTCTGTAAAGAAACCTCATTGTTTAACTGACTACTCTCTGCTGTCTCAGATGACGACATCACTTCCCGTCGGCCACTGTAACTTCTGTTGGGTGCAGTTCACAACCTCACCACTAGATGCCGCTAATAATCACACACTGCACCTTTAACTGTAACCTGTTGTGTTCAGGTGTAAGTTCCAGTCGACGGAGCAGTGTCAGGATTGGCTGAGGAGGATCAGCGCAGTTGTGCGGCCGCCGGCCCGGTTGCAGGAGCTCTTCGCCTTCGCCTTCCTCTCGTGCAGCGCGAGTGTGTCCGCTGAGGACAGAGAGTTGCATGATGGGATCTGCCGTGCAGGTACACACACATTTCAGGGCGGTGTTTACAGGTTCTTACTGACTAATTGCTGACTAATTGAAATAAGTTTAAGCTAAAGCACTAAAATTACTATGGAATGCCAAAGCTGCCGAAATAATAAATAAATCAACACACAAATAAATATACAAAGAAATGTAAAATAAATAAATAAATAAATAAATGTCCCCACCCCCCTCATTACCATACGGAGAAAGAAATGTAGAAATAAATAAATAAATAAATGTCCCCGCCCCCCTCATTACCATATGTAGAAATAAATACATACATAAATAAATAAATGTGGGAAAAATACAATGATACATAAGGAAATAAAAGTATAAATGCACATTTTTTTTTTTTTACATTTCTTTGTATATTTATTTATTTCTTATTTTGGCAACTTTGGCAGTCCATAAATTACAAACTGGAAATAATTAGAAGCCAAAACTAAAACTGAGAGCAATAAATCAATCAATAAACCTAAAGTCATATTTAAAAAAACGAATACAAATATAAATATATAAATTAACAAATATATATATATTAATGACAATTTTTGTTTAATTAAAATGAAAACTAAAACATATATAAATAACAGCTAATTCAAAATACTGAAACTATAATTAGTCTTAGTATATACTAGTACAAAATATTTATATTACATAACTACTATATATAAATAATACTAAAACAACACTGGCGCCAGGTTTAATGAGTTTGAACATTAAAATAAGTGCAATCTGTATTATCAGATAAATTCTGTCATGCATTGAAGGATAAAATGCACTAATTCTGTTTATCAACACAATCTTTTGCAATATAGGTGTTTATGAAGCAACTTATAATAACGGAGCTAAAAAAGACGTCGTCTGGCTTGATGCAAGATAAACACAAACAAACAAACACTTTCTATTTCTGTAAATCAGGAAATGCTTCATGTAAAACCTTAATCACAGACACACCTGTTTTTTGCTTATGGTTTCACTGAATCATCGAAGGTCAGAAGCAAGTACATTGGTGTCTGAGATTAAATGCATAAAAATGTATGTATTATTAACATATTTAGTTATTAGAGGTTTGCATAAGTATTCTGATTCTGCATTTCACTGATTTTATTCATTTTGAGGAATATTGAATCTTTTTTTGTGCAAGTGTAGAGTAAATGCTCACATTTAGTCTAGAATTACAATAACCATCATGTTTACACACACACACACACACACACACACACACACACACACACACCCCTGCACTTCTCAACATGAGGACAGGAGAGCTGTCAGTCAATAAATGTGAAAAAGTAACTCAGATATTTTGTTGTAAATTTTAAAAGTAATGTGTTACTTTACTAGTTACTTGGAAAAGTAATCTGATTACATAACTCAAGTTACTTGTAATGAGTCACACACAACACTGGAAATGCTTGAGTTTTTAAATCCCAGACTCACCGGATGTGTGTGTGTTTGCAGGAGGACATCAGCGGAGGTTTAAGCGTGAGCTGGAGAGGATGGGCTTCGACACACACAGTGCCTGGAGAATCTCCAACATCAACACACACTACAGGTGACGCACCTGACACACACCAACCGCCCGCTCGCTCAAGCTGCTTCATCACCAGATGTGTGTGTGTGTGTGTGTGTGTGTGTGTGTGTGTGATCTCTCAGGGTCTGTGCCAGTTACCCAGAGCAGATCATCGTTCCCGCTGCGGTCTCGGACCAGGAGCTGGAGAGCGTGGCAGCGTTCCGATCCTGGAAGAGGATCCCGGCTGTGGTTTACAGGTGTTTCTGAGCTTGCGTTTGTGAAAGGACTGTTCTGGGATCAGTACAGGTTACGCTGTGTTGACAGTAGAGTTGGGTATCGTTTGAATTTTAACGATTCTGATTTCGATTCTTAATTTCGATTCCAATAAGGTAAAAAAATAAATCTTAGATATCATTCACATTTAGTCTTATTGCAAAACATATAATTGTAGCTGAATATCATGAACACAAATCAATTTAATTAATTAATTAAAATTTCTCAGGGCCCAAATTCCATGCTCACCATTTTTATTTTCCATTTCATTAATAATCAAAAAATATATATATTTTATTAGTTTACTTCAATTTTCATAATCATAATGCATGTTTAATCAATACAATTTTTAAAACGTCAACAATTTAATTATTATTATTATTATTTTTTACAATATTAGAGCTCTTTTAAATGTTTAATTTTTCCAGAAATTCTGTGTTGTCTATTTTCATGTTTCTGGATGGATGATTTAATACAGATATGATCAAAAACAGTGGTAATCAAATAAATGCATAAGAAATAAATAATCATAGGGCCGTACTTTCAGACTTCCATTGTACATCACTGTAAACATGCTTTTGCTTTTATAAATGTAGATGTTGACATCACTAGTATCTTTAACTTCTGTCTATAGTTATGCTACAATTTTCTGTCATAATCATTTAACAAACGTATTCATTACTTCAGTGACCTCATTGTTTCTGCCTTAAATTATGACATTGTTTAAATACATTTTTAGTATTCACAAATAAATGTGAATTGAAGTTATGTAGATAAAACGGATGGTTTTTAGCTCTGAAATCTGATTGGATGAGCCACACTGTGTTAAAGTACTCCCCTTTATCTTAACCTTTGACCCAGACACCAGAGTTCGGGCGCTGTGATTGGTCGATGTGGGCAGCCAGAGGTCAGCTGGTGGGGTTGGAGAAATGCTGACGATGAGCATCTGGTTCAAGCCATCGCTAAAGCCTGTGTGACGGATCCGGCCTTGAACGCGGCTCATGCTAACGGCTCGTGCGTTCACCATCACGCCAAACCTCCACTCGGCGACTCCGGTGAGTGAGCGACTCCGGTCCGATCGCAGAGGTCAAGGTGCTTAAAGTACTTTAATTTTACTCTTTGAAATTGAAGTTCTGGAAGTCCTGGAAATCAGCCGTATTTAAGAAAAGGTACTTTTCTGAGGAATTATTGAAAGACAATATATGTAAAATTAGTGTTTAATATTATTGATAAAACAATCTTTTCACACAAAAATGTATGTTGCAGTCTGTCTAATATAGATATAGAGGCATTTCACACGGCTATGAGTGAGATATTGCTCATATAAATATCCAAGTATATGATACAGCTTTTATTCTTCAGGTCCATCATATATTCATGGAAATAAATCAGTTTGAATACGCGATATCTTTGTCATATTATCCTGTCAATGGTTACAGTCACCGCATGTGCTGCACTTTATTATCTGTACCATTTTGTTTTATTAGTTTATTTTTATTGATCTATTTACCTTTTTTAGAATTTAAAAGATAATAAAGATAGTGTTTGTTTTAAGTGAGACCTAGAAAGTAGTGCTTGAAAAGTCCATTTTATTTTACAGTGTCTGTACGAACCCCCTAAATCAACGCAGCTGCTCATTTACTTCCTGTTTTCACATCAGGTTCTCACACGGCCAATGGGAACGTAGAGGCGGAGCTCAATGCCACGCCCCCTCAGAAGCTGTTAATAATGGACGCCCGGTCGTACGCGGCGGCGGTAGCCAATCGGGCGAAAGGAGGCGGGTGTGAGTGTCCAGGTAAAGATGCTAACAGCAGAAACATGTTCTCCCTGATAGGGCTGGGAATTGGATACTTGTTATAAAATTAAAATTTTGATTCCTCTTATCGATTCCTTTGTGAGCATTTCAATATGACTTTAAACCATTCGAGTGCGAGAGACTCTGTTTTCAGTTCTCATGTGTGTCAGTGTATTGGATCAGTGCAGCTCTTAAAGTGACAGCAGCCTAATTATTTACAATTACAATACTAATTATTTGTTCTGAGTGTTTATTGTCTTTAATACTGCTTGAAGTTTATATTAGTTGGGCTAGTAGTTCTTCTATAGTATTTTTAAACCACAGCCAAACGCTTCTTGTCATCTTCATTTATATAGTGCTTTTAACAATGTAGATTGTTTCAAAGCAGCTTTACAGAGATAAGCGTATAATTAACCACAATGTAAGTTGCTTGTGTAAGTGTTCTTTAGCTGTTGATTTGTGTTCATGATATTCAGATACAATACTAAAATACTAAATGTGAATGATATCTAAGGTTTAGTTTTTTTACCTTTTTGGAATCGAAATCGATAAAATTCAAACGAAACCTTTATTCCTGATCTCTCTCTCAAACATCATCCTCTGTGTGTGTGTGTGTGTGTGTGTGTGTGTGTGTCCTGTAGAGTATTACCCCAGCTGTGAGGTGATGTTCATGGGCATGGCCAACATCCACTCCATCCGGAAGAGCTTCCAGTGTTTGCGGACTCTCTGCGCTCAAGTCCCGGATCCGGTGAAGTGAGTGTTCCTGATGAGGCGACCTGCAAACACAGCAGAGCCGGCTCGACCACGGCTGATGCTCTTTTACTCAGTGCAGATTTGGTTACAGAGACAGTGTTGCTTTTAGTTAGTAATGCACTGATTTCAAAATTCTGGTCAAACTAGAAACCAACATATATTGTTATGCTATGGTTAAAAACATAAACGATATAAATATATATTGTGTGTGTGTTCTGCGTGTGTTAGCTGGCTGTCGGCGCTGGAGGGCACTAAATGGCTCCAGCATCTGTCTCTGCTGCTGAAAGCCTGTCTTCTGGTGGTGAACGCCGTGGACCGGGACCACAGGCCTGTGCTGGTGCACTGCTCCGACGGCTGGGACCGGACGCCTCAGATCGTGGCTCTGTCCAAACTCCTGCTCGACCCCTTCTACAGGACCATCAAGGTCTCCAGCACTCTGTGTTTTATTTCAGAAGAACACTGCAAAAAATGCTTTTCTTACTTAGGATTTTTGTCTTGTTTCCAGTGCAAATATGTAAAAGTTCTTAAATCAAGATGCATTTAGTAAAATAGTAAAATGCCATATGATATTATGTCTTGTTTTTTGGGGAAATAAATTAAGTTGTTGCTTAAGAAAAAGCTAAATTATCTGTCAATGGGGTCAGAAAAATCACTTAACACGACATAATAACTTATGGCATTTTACTATTTTACTATCTTGATTTAAGAACTTTTACATATTTGGACTGGAAACAAGACAAAAATACTGAGTAAGAAAAGCATTTTTTACAGTGAATACCATGCAATATGAGCATGGCAGGAGTGTTGTAAATGTTAGTGCACAATCATGCATAATCTGAGCGCAAACTGCCGTTTAAAGGGATAGTTCACCCAAAAATGAAAATTCTGTCAGTAATTACTCACCCTCATGTTGTTCCAACCGCGTAAGACATTCGTTTTTCTTCGGAACATAAATTAAGATATTTTTGATGAAATCTGAGAGCTGGATCACTTCTCCATAGGCTTCTAGGTGACCGAAACTTGCTGGCCCAGAAAAGTTATTAAAGAGATCGTTAATATAGTCCAAGTGACTCCAGTGGCTTAATCTTAAGTATATCAAGCGACGAGAATACTTTTTGTGCGCAAAAAAAACAAAAATAACGACTTTATTCCACTATTCATTTCCTTCTCTCTGGGCCTCGTAGTGTTTTTGCGCAGCGCGTCTGTGTTGTACGTCATCACGCATCACACACATGACCAGCGTCGGCCAATAGTGAGCCCACGTGGTGACGTGCAACACAGACGCGCTGCGCAAAAACACTATGTGAACCAACTCGAGGCCCAGAGAGAAGGAAATGAATAGTGGAATAAAGTCGTTATTTTTGTTTGTTTTTGCGCACAAAAAGTATTCTCGTCGCTTGATAAACTTAAGATTAAGCCACTGGAGTCACTTGGACTATATTAACGATCTCTTTAATAACTTTTCTGGGCCAGCAAGTTTCGGTCACCTAGAAGCCTATGGAGAAGTGATCCAGCTCTCAGATTTAATCAAAAATATCTTAATTTATGTTCCGAAGATGAACGAAGGTCTTACGGGGTTGGAACAACATGAGGGTGAGTAATTACTGACAGAATTTTCATTTTTGGGTGAACTAACCCTTTAATATATCATCTCTCTCTGCGTTTATGGACACAATAAAGTGAGGAATAGTTTTTTAGGGTTTAATTTTTCAAAAGACCTGGGTAATGTCGCTGAGAAAGAGCCTTGTGCAACACCACGGGTTCGATTCCCTAGAAATGCATGAACTGATATAAATGTACTCACTGAATGCAATGTGGATAAAACTGTCGGTATAAATGTAAATATCAATCTCAATACTTATGTAATCATAGGGTTGTAGACTAGTTAGGGATATATACATTTTGGCCGATAACCGATTATTTTTATTTGAAAGCCGATAACCGATATATCGGCCGATAAATCTAAATCCAAGTTTTTATATAATGTTTAAGAGCCTGATTACAAAAACAAAAGTCTCACTATTAAAATCCACGTCTCAAACACACGATTATGATGTCCTCATGATAATGTTATGTAGCCGATATGACAGGCTTGCGCTGCACATGTTGCACTGAACTGTACTTTCCTTTTTTGAAGTGATTCCAATCATATTTCAAGCAATTCATAATCATCATGTTGAACAGTGGCATCTGAAGTGTCTCAGCTGAAGGAAATAATGCATTATTAATCGGCTTTAATATATCAGACAAATTTTATTATCGGGCCGATAACGATAACATTAATATGAACCGATATCAGCCGATATATCGTGCATCCCAAAGCCTAGTAGATTCAAAATGTCTAGTGCACAAAGTAAAATATATTTGTTCTATGCACTAATACAGTATAACAATATATAGTAATAGAGCAACATTTATGTACAAATAAAAAAGCTGTGTGGAACTTTTTTGTATCATTGCGTCTGAGTTTTGAATTGATTCACAGAAATGGAGAGTTTGTTCTGAAGGTTGAGATGAAGAGTTTGCTTTGGTCTGTGCAGGGTTTCCAGGTGCTGGTCGAGAGCGAGTGGCTGGACTACGGCCATAAGTTTGCTGAGCGCTGTGGTCACGGTGAGAACGCGTATGACGTGAACGAGCGCTGTCCTGTGTTCCTGCAGTGGCTCGACTGCGTTCATCAGCTCCAGAGACAGTTCCCATGCTCCTTTGAGTTCACCGAGGCCTTCCTGGTACTCGCTGTCATTGCTTTGATCAGCGCTTGTTCAGATTAACATGCTTGCACATCACAACTGTGTTTGTGCCTTCAGGTGAAGTTAGCGCAGCACACGTACTCGTGTCTGTTCGGGACGTTCCTGTGCAACAGTGTGAAGGAGCGAGAGGATCAGTGTGTTCAGGAGAAGACGTGCTCGGCTTGGACTCTCCTGAGGCCGGAGAACTCATCGTTCCTCAACATCCTCTACTCACCGCGCTCAGAGACCGTACGTCTGCTGGCCCGGCTCACATAGAGGGCTTATAGGGTTAACTACACACTTTAGCTATTTGAAATAAAATAATAGAAAATTAAAAAAAAGAAGAAAAAAATAAATATATATAATATATATATATATATATTATATATATATATATGAAATAATACAATAAAATATGAAATAAAGAAAAGAAAAGAAAAAATAAAATATGAAAAAATTAAAATGAATATGAAATAAAAAAATAAAATAAAAAAATAAAATAAAATATGAATATATACAATTAAATATAAAATAAATAAAATAATTAAAAAATATATAAAATAAAATAAAATCAAAGAAAAAATATATTATATATAAATAATAAATTATATATATATATATAATTACACAATTACAATATAACACACACACACATATATGTATACATATACAGTACAGTATTGCAGTATTGTAAAAAATTTTTTGTCAAAATACAGAAACCTCGCATTTCAAACTTATTTTAGTTTATTTTTATTTCTCATTTGGTTTAAATTGATGTACTAAAATAACTAAAATTGAAATAAAAATAATACATTTTATAAAGACGTTTAAAAAAACAGCTAATAAAAATGACAAAAGATCAAAATTAAATAAAAATAAATTCAAAAATATTAATAAACTATGATATAGCAGTGATATTAAAATTTTGAGCAGCACAACTTATTTCAACACTGATAATAATCATAAATGTTTGAATCATGTGACACTGAAGACTGGAGTAATGATGCTGAAAATTCAGCTTTGATCACAGGAATAAATTACACTTTACTATATATTCACATAGAGAACAGATGATTTACATTATAATAATATTTCACTGTTTTTACTGTATTCTTGATAAAGTAAACTCAGCCTCACTAGAATCTCTCCGTCAGGTTTTGCACCCAGTGTGTCACGTGAGGAATCTGATGCTATGGAGCGCCGTCTACCTGCCTAACTCCGCCCCCTCCACGCCTTCTGATGAGTCATGTGTGCCTAACTCCGCCCCCTCAGCCTCACCTGTGAGCAGGTAAATGACACGCGACTTATGCGTTTCCTTGCCTGAACACATTTTCAGTAGGGATGCACGATATATCAGCCACTATATCTGTATCGGCTGATATCGGTTCATTTATAATGTTATCATTATCGGCCTGATAATACAATGTGTCCGATATATTAAAGCTGATAAATAATGTATTATCTCCTTCAGCTGAGACACTTCAGATGCGCACTGTTCAACATGATGATTATAAAGTGCTTGAAATATGATTGAAATCACTTCAAAAAAGGAAAGTACAGTTCAGTGCAACATGTGCAGCGCAAGCCTGTCATATCGGCTACATAATATTATCATGAGAACGTCATAATCGTGTGTTTGAGACGTGAATTTAATGGTGAGACTTTTGTTTTTGTAACCAGACTCTCAAAAATTATATAAAAATCCGGATTTTGATTTATCGGCCTATCGGTTATCGGCTTTCAGATATAAAGAATTATGGGTATCGGCCAAAATCGGTGCATCCCTAATTTTCAGCCTTTAACCACTTTTCACTAATTTCTCCACTTAGACGTTCCTGTAGCTCAAACTGTAGTGTGTTTTCTTTGCAGGTTACCAAAGACTCGGTCGTATGACGATCTGCACACCTCGTGTGAGGGTTTGACCCCGACCCGCCGCAGCAGCGACCCCAGCCGGAACGAGAAGTGGCAGGACCGTCTGAGCGTGAGGATGAGCGTGACGAAAGAACCGGACAAGAGCCGTCCCGATCCGAGACTCGGCTTGAACACCGGCGACTCTGAGGCATTAAAGGGGGCGGAGCTTTCTGTGACTGACAGCCAAATGGAACAGGAAGTGAGAGAGGAGGATCACAGGAAGCTGGAAGTTGTAAATAACACGCCTGCCTTCGATATTCCAGATCATTTTGAGAGTGAGGACCAAATGTTTGAATCACCCGAAGATAGTAAAGATCACGCTGTGGAACGTTCCACTGAAAAACACCCACCTAAATCCCAGCATCCTCTTTGCTCTAACGAAAACAGTGAGTTACTATCAAACGGGTTAGATCTAAATAATCACGCCCCCTTTACAACTACCCATGATGCTTCAGAATCTAGCAGCCAATCTTCCATGGAGAGTTCTTCCAGTCCGAACCACACCCTCAACGGCGTCTGCTCACCTTCCCAGCATCCCGTTCATCCGCTCTCGGCCAATCAGGACGGGTTGAGTCTTCACAGTGACGCCGTCCAGGTGCGCCTGCGCGAGATGGAGGCGGGGCATCAGCTGCAGGTGGAGACGCTGAAGAAGCAGGTGCAGGAGCTCTGGAGCCGTCTGCACGTCAACGGGAAGCTGGTGAGGAACACACACTCGCTACTCTGTGCACTTCCTGTGTTATATTGAAACGCTTTAGTGATGGTAAATCTACGGTAGAGCACAGCGAAACTTAAACAGGAAATATAAGTTCACAACACAACAAAAACGAGCCACAACACGACAAAATCAGGCCAAAACACAACGAAATCAAGCAACAACACAACGAAATCAAACAACACAACGAAATCAAACAACACAACGAAATCAAGCCACACCACAACGAAATCAAGCCACAACACAACGAAATCAAGCCACACCACAACACAACGAAATCAAACAACAACACAACGAAATCAAGCAACAACACAACGAAATCAAGCCACAACACAACGAAATCAAGCCACAACACAACGCAATCAAGCCACAACACAACGCAATCAAGCCACAACACAACGCAATCAAGCCACAACACAACAAAATCAAACAACAACACAACGAAATCAAGCAACAACACAATGAAATCAAGCCACAACACAATGAAATCAAGCCACAACACAACGAAATCAAGCCACAACACAACGCAATCAAGCCACAACACAACGCAATCAAGCCACAACACAACGCAATCAAGCCACAACACAACGAAATCAAGCCACAACACAACAAAATCAAACAACAACACAACGAAATCAAGCAACAACACAATGAAATCAAGCCACAACACAATGAAATCAAGCCACAACACAACGCAATCAAGCCACAACACAACGAAATCAAGCCACAACACAACGCAATCAAGCCACAACACAACGCAATCAAGCCACAACACAACGAAATCAAGCCACAACACAACGAAATCAAGCCACAACACAACGAAATCAAGCCACAACACAACGAAATCAAACAACACAATGAAATCAAGCCACAGGCACAGCGAAATCAAGCAACAACACAACGAAATCAAGCAACAACACAACGAAATCAAGCCACAACACAACGAAATCAAGCCACAACACAACGAAATCAAGCAACAACACAACGCAATCAAGCCACAACACAACGAAATCAAGCCACAACACAACGAAATCAAGCCACAACACAACGAAATCAAACAACACAATGAAATCAAGCCACAGGCACAGCGAAATCAAGCAACAACACAACGAAATCAAGCAACAACACAACGAAATCAAGCCACAACACAACGAAATCAAGCCACAACACAACGAAATCAAGCCAAAACACAACGAAATCAAGCCAAAACACAACGAAATCAAGCCACAAAACAACGAAATCAAGCCACAACACAACGAAATCAAGCCACAACACAACGAAATCAAGCCACAACACAACGAAATCAAGCAACAACACAACGAAATCAAGCAACAACACAACGAAATCAAGCCACAACACAACGAAATCAAGCCACAACACAACGAAATCAAGCAACAACACAACGCAATCAAGCCACAACACAACGAAATCAAGCCACAACACAACGAAATCAAGCCACAACACAACGAAATCAAACAACACAATGAAATCAAGCCACAGGCACAGCGAAATCAAGCAACAACACAACGAAATCAAGCAACAACACAACGAAATCAAGCCACAACACAACGAAATCAAGCCACAACACAACGAAATCAAGCCAAAACACAACGAAATCAAGCCACAACACAACGAAATCAAGCAACAACACAACGAAATCAAGCCACAACACAACGAAATCAAGCCACAACACAACGAAATCAAGCCACAACACAACGAAATCAAGCCACAACACAATGAAATCAAGCCACAGGCACAGCGAAATCAAGCAACAACACAACGAAATCAAGCAACAACACATCGAAATCAAGCCACAACACAACGCAATCAAGCAACAACACAACGAAATCAAGCCAAAACACAAAGAAATCAAGCCACAACACAACGAAATCAAGCCACAACACAACGAAATCAAGCCACAACACAACGAAATCAAACAACACAATGAAATCAAGCCACAGGCACAGCGAAATCAAGCAACAACACAACGAAATCAAGCAACAACACAACGAAATCAAGCCACAACACAACGAAATCAAGCCACAACACAACGAAATCAAGCAACAACACAACGCAATCAAGCCACAACACAACGAAATCAAGCCACAACACAACGAAATCAAGCCAAAACACAACGAAATCAAGCCACAACACAACGAAATCAAGCCACAACACAACGAAATCAAGCCACAACACAACGAAATCAAGCCAAAACACAACGAAATCAAGCCAAAACACAACGAAATCAAGCCACAACACAACGAAATCAAGCCAAAACACAACGAAATCAAGCCACAACACAACGAAATCAAGCCACAAAACAACGAAATCAAGCCACAACACAATGGAAACAAGCCAAAACTGTTTGTTGGCACTTAAAGATTTAAAACCCAAGCATTGATGTTTTACCACAGTTGTCAATAATTAGTGATACATTGTTCATAATGAATTAATTTGTGTCAAGATTGCACAACATTGTAGTTATCAGCATTGTTGGTCATTAAAGTTATAATAGTTATCATTATAGTTAACATTGTGGTTATCATAGTTAACATTATAGTTATAATTGTCCGGTAGACATGATTATAGTGATTAAAGTTATAGTTATAGTCCTTGGTGTAAAGAGGCTGTTAATCTCATTAACTTCAGCAGCTCTAACACTTCTTCTTCTCTGAGCCACAGACGTCTCTTCCGGACGGGGAGAATAACCTGGAGTTACAGCGCTGTGGTGCCACTGATCTCCTGTCCGAGTCCAGCTGGGAACAGATCGGACAACGGGAAGCAGAGGTGAGCGGATCATGGAGAGAACGGACGTCACACGGCAAAAAATGCTTTTCTTACTCAGTATTTTTGTCTTGTTTCCAGTCCAAATATCTAAAAACTCTTAAATCAAGATGCATTTACTAGAGGAGTAAAATGACATATGATATTATGTCTTGTTTTCTGGGGGGAAAATCAAAATGAAGAGAGTTTATGCTTAAAAAAAGCAAAATGATCTGCCAATGGGGTCAGAAAAATAATCTTAATTCAAACAGAAACATTATTTTTCTGATCCCAATGGCAGATCATTTAGCTTGTTTCAGACTCCCTTTATGGTCCTTCCATATCAGCTGTGCCATTAAGAAGGCACATCAGAGGCTTTATTTCTTAAGGTGTCTCAAGAAATATGGTATGTCCCTTAACATTCTACAAAACTTTTACCGCTGTACAATTGAGAGTATATTGACAGATCACATTGTAGTGTGGTTTGGCAGGGCGACTTCACGTGATCTTAATCTTCTGACAAAGGTGGTTAAATATGCATCTAAAAAAGTAATTTTCCCCGACACTGGTGTGTTGACGTGTTCTGTTTGTGTCCAGGTGACACAGTGGTACTCGGATCACCCGGCGTCCCGTTGCTATGGTTGCGAGAGGACATTCTGGCTGGCCAGGAAGCATCACTGCAGGTGAGACCCGGATACACTCGGGAATTACAGGAATATTCCACGATCATTAATGCTCAGCGTTAAAACACTCACTAGTACAGCCACAAGACACACACTGCAATTATATTATATATTCTTACTCAGTATTTTTGTCTTGTTTCCAGTCCAAATATCTAAAGATTCTTAAATCAAGATGCATTTACTAGAGGAGTAAAATGACACATGATATTAATTATTGTTTTATGGGGAGAAAAAAATCCAAAAACAAGCAAAATTATATTGTTTCTGTTTGAATTAAAATTATTTTTCTGACCCCATTTGCAGATAATTTTGCTTGTTTTATGCAAAAACTCACTTCATTTGGATTAATTCCACAGAAAACAAGATATAATATCTTTTTATAATATAATTTTACTCCTCTAGTAAATGCATCTTGATTTAAGAATGTTTACATATTTGGACTGGAAACAAGACTAAAATACTGAGTAAGAAAAGCATTTTTTTTGCAGTGTAGACAATATGATTTTAGTGTGAAAATCACTTATCAACCTTTTCTGTTTAAAGGGGTCATGAACTGCATTTTCTTTTCTTTTCTAATGTTCTCTGAGCTCCACTTATAATATTCTAACATCAAAAACTTCCTAATTTAGACTATAAATAATAATCTGTTTTTGGCCCTCTCTCTCAAACACTCAGTGTTGATGGGCGTCTCATTCGAGACCTGGAAGTAAACGCCCACTGCTGTGATTGGCTAACAGTTTTGCATATTAAAATAATTTTCTATGTCCCCGTTATTAGATTCCGATGTTGAAAAATATCTTGTAACGTTTGCCAGCAATGTGAAACATTCATGCGTATTACATGTGCTTTATAAATCTTTAAATAAAGTTTAAGTGCTTGAAGTTACAACAGTTATAGTTGAGAAATGATCATTTACGGTGTTTTGAACAGAATTATGAATGAATCGTGTTTTGGCTTGAATCCGGAGTAAAATGAAGCAATCGAACTAGAACTTTGTTCAAAATAAAGTTCATCCCGCTTCAATTAAGTCTTGTAATCCTGTGTTTGCGTCGCTCTTGTATTCACTGCTACATGACGTGTGTGAATCAGTGGGCGGGGCTAAAGAGGTGATATGTAGAAGTGGGCGTCGACCTTCTTCTGAAGAGGCGGGCTTTCCTCACACTATGATGTAATAATGTGACAAAATCCAAAACGAGTCGTTTTCTGAGCTTGGTTTCAGTAAAAGCTGTTTTTGGCTTTGAGTTCTGAACTTCACATTTCTGCTTTTAAATCCTTTCCTGCCTCATTCATTTCTATTGTACGTGCTTCACTGTAACCTCCATTTCTGTGTGTGTTTTTAAAAGAAAACAAGGGATGAGTTAAAATTATTTTTTGTGATCAACATAATGGCACAAATGTTATGGATTGAGCATATCTGAATATTCCTTCAAGCGTTTCACACCGCACTGAACCCTGGGTAACGTCTTTTAAGGACCTTGCCAAACTTTATACTGAATTTAAATTCAATGAACTTTATTTCTTTATTAAAATAATCAGTAACACTAAGGTGTCATTAGTTAACATGAACTAACAATGAACATTAATAAAGGTTCATAAATGATGTGAAATATACTGCTCATAGTTCATGTTAGTTAATGCATTTACTGATCTTAACAAATGAGACCGTGTTATAAAGTGTTATAATCTAAATTAATCTTAAATAAATCTTTTTTTTTTATTGAAAAACTGGATTCTGGAATCACAAAATTAATTCTGGTTTATTCATTTAAAGTCCCCCTGTGGTGTAAATCCAGCTTTTAATGTTGTTTATGTGTCTATGTGGTGTTTTTAATCTGCTTTAAGTCAAACCATGTGTAAATTCATAAGTCGACACCATTGCTGAGTATTTCCTCCTTAAAACTGCAGTGAACCAAAGACAGTCTCAAAAACACACTTTGAAATCGCTGGTGTTTCTGACGTCACAAACTACCTTGTAACCAATCAGATCAACGTGTGATCGTCAACCAGTGGATCTCTGAGCTGAGGGAGTGAGTGGAGGCGGGGCTCATTTGCATATTCATAGAACCGCGCATACTAAATGAGGCAAGGGTGTCGAGTTACATTCAAGATATTTTAAGGCATGACAAAAATTTTCAATGAAAAAAACGTTTAAATATGACATTTTGATGAGTTTTAAGGGAATGATTGACTACAGGGGGACTTTAAATATGTATATTAATTTTTCTATATTTAATATGAGGTTCTATTTGACTTGATAAGCGCAGCGGCTCACTGAATGAATCTGAGGGTTCGTTTACACGACAACCATGTACTTAAAACGTAAAAACTAAAAAAAGTTTTTCCTTCGCATTTTTCACATACAGACGACAGCGCTGTATTCTCCTGCCAGGCCAGTAGATGGCGATGTCACTTTGTAGACACGTAGTACACATGCGCATCACCGTTTTCATAAATGCAAGTTTTTGTAGTTTCAGGACAATAATGTGCTCATTTTCAGGCCCCCAAAACGCATTTGTCGAGTAAATACACAGCTGAAGCGCATAGTGTTCTGTTGTTAGTTGGAAGCAGTGTGTGTGAGTCTGAGTGTCGTCTGATCGCTCTCTCTCTCTCTCTCTCGTTCTGCTGCAGTGGCAGAGAGCCGGTTGATGAGGCCTGGTGAGACTTTCCTTCTCCTCTTCTGTCTGTCCATCTTTCCCTTCTCACACACACTCATTCACATCGTCCTCCACTGTAGCGTCTCCATCCTCATGCTTGTTCTCACACTAGAGATTCTACTGCAAATATGCACACCAGTGTCTCAAAGTCCATTTCGTATGAATTACTACACTACCAGTCACAAGTGTGGGGTCGGTAAGAATTTTAATGTTTTTAAAAGAGTCTCTTCTGCTCACCAAGGCTGCATTTATTTGATTAAAAATACAAATAAATACAGTAAAAATGTGAAATATTATTATAATTTAATAATAGAAGCAAAAGACTTTTTAAAAACATTAAAAATCTTACCGATCTAAGAGTTGTGACTGGGAGTGTATATGTGAAGCTTAAGTAGTTTATGAACATTAGAAGTGTTAATTCCTCACTCTCTCTCTCCGCTGCAGGAACTGTGGGAATGTGTTCTGCTCGAGCTGCTGTGACCAGAAGGTGGCGCTAGCGAGTCAACAGCTCCGCGAGCCGAACCGCGTGTGTCAGGCGTGTGTCGGGCACCTCCGGCCCTCATCCGTTCCTCCCGCGCTCCCTCCGGCAGACCTGGAACTGGAGAACCCCATCACTGCCAGCTCCAACTGAGCCGGATCCCTGCCGCATCCCAGCCGGATCACACGGAGAACCCCATCCCCGCCAGCTCTAACTGAGCCGGATCCCAGCCGGAACACACGGAGACCTGGAGAATCCCATCACTGCCAGCTCTAACTGAGCCGGATCCCTGCCGCATCCCAGCCGGATCACACGGAGAACCCCATCCCCGCCAGCTCTAACTGAGCTGGATCCCAGCCGGAACACACGGAGACCTGGAGAATCCCATCACTGCCAGCTCTAACTGAGCCGGATCCCTGCCGCATCCCAGACCGATCAACATGGAGAACCCCATCCCCGCCAGCTCTAACTGAGCCGGATCCCAGCCGGAACACACGGAGAACTGGAGAATCCCATCACTGCCAGCTCTAACTGAGCCGGATCCCTGCCGCATCCCAGACCGATCAACATGGAGAACCCCATCCCCGCCAGCTCTAACTGAGCCGGATCCCAGCCGGAACACACGGAGAACTGGAGAATCCCATCACTGCCAGCTCCAACTGAGCCGGATCCCAGCCGCATCCCAGCCGGATCACACGGAGAACTGGAAAACCCCATCCCCGCCAGCTCCATCTGAGCCGGATCCCTGCCGCATCCCAGCCGGATCACACGGAGAACTGGAAAACCCCATCCCCGCCAGCTCCATCTCAGCCGGATCCCTGCCGCATCCCAGCCGGATCACACGGAGAACTGGAAAACCCCATTCCCGCCAGCTCCAACTGAGCCGGATCCCTGCCGGAACACACGGAGAACCGGCTCAACGCCAGCGCTGAAGGGATCGGGATCGAGAGCTCATCATTTACTCACTCTCATGTGCTTCTGTATGACCAAAGTGCACATCTAAAGAATGACATCACTTTCCTCTGTGGATCCCAATCCAGCGACTGGATTCACCGATCAAGGGGATGGAAAGGTGCAGCGCCAAACATTAGTCCCAAACTGATGAGTAATAACTTCTTGCAGTGCGTAGATCCAAAAGGACCTCAAAAATCAGGAAAAAGATCCGCACTCGAATATAGGCCAAAAAGCTCGACAAATAAAGTGCAAAAGTGCAAGGTGCGCAGAACGTTTCCGGGTTCAACCCCTCATCAGTGGAATTCCATCCTGGAATCTGATTTTATCCCATATATAAAAATTTTTACATTTGAAAAAAAAATTTTTTTCCAAAGTTTTGAATAGAGGATTGTTGTGATACGTCTGTATAATTATGTAGACCATTGATGTAAATATTTTTAAACGGGACACCACCGGGGTCACTAATAACAAGGGTTCCTGGATTCTACACACACCTCCTTTAAACATTTATTTATATTAATCAAAATAAAACTTAAAATCACAATATAGTGCGATTATCAAATCGAATGCTGCATTTTAAATACTGAATTTATTCAAAGTCACGTCATGCATAATCATGACCAATCTGTGTTTACATTATAATCAAAGGTGTCACTCAGAGAACTCGTGCACATCGCTAGGAGTGTATTAATAGTGATCTGCATCATATGTGGGTATATTGTAATGCTTGATATTACAAGTTGGAGGCTATCTGAACTTTAAGAAGTTATTTAAGGATTATTTAAGACTTCAGAATCTTAAAAAAAATAACATTCCTCTTAATGTTTTGTGCATCCCTGATCTCATTCTGATTATTTTTATGATCATGTTTCAAAAAAAAAAAAAATCATATATAGTTCATACAAATAGTGCACTATGATAGACGAATAGAACGTGTATGCAAATGAGATCCGAAAGTTAAATTTGGCTCACCGTCCTTTTGTTGCAGACGTTCTTCAGGTTTGAAGCATCATGAGGCTGAGGAAATGATGACAGAACTTTAATATCCCTGAACTATTCCCGTAGGACACACGGCTTCTGACGCCGGAGGAGTGTTGCACACTTGAATCTGTGTACATGAACTTTGTATGTATATTATGTCACATGTACAGCCAATGCAATGAAAGCTTGACGGACTAAATGGAGTTTCACGAATTTGAGCAATACACACAGGATCGGGACGATAACGGAAAAGATCCTTGTGTGACGACCATCTCAAACGTGTCTGCTGTCTGGTTGTGTTTGCCCTGATGAAATCTCCCACAATGCAATGCTTCTGTCTTTCCTCTCTATGTTGGACAGGGTTTGTATGAGCTGCTAACACTGTCGCTTATGGCGTTTGTGTGAATGAAATTAAAGCACAACACACTGCCAACCTGAGCCACGGGACTGAGTTTCATTGATGCTCGTGATTTAAAAAAATAATTAAAAAAAGATGAACTTGTTGATTTAGGTTCATTTTTTACCCTGAGTTAATGAACCCGTAGTCCTGGCTGAAAATGTGCAATCTGATAAATCTATAGAGAATTTGACTACTGGTTTCCTACTAACCCTAAAGCTTGACATATGAAATAATAACCCGAGAAATCTTTTTTTTTTTCTTCTTTTATGTAAGTTTATTGAACCTTTAGATGAAAAAAAAAAAAAAGTTTGCTATATAATGAGAATATGAAGGACTAAACAGCTCAATTTTATAATTTTACTCCGAGGCTCAAAACGGAACAAAAATATGGAATTTGGTTCAGATGCTGATATTTAAAGTGATGTAAATGTAATGTAAATCAATGAGATCTTTATAACAGTAAAGCAGATTCTTGCATAAAATGCATATAAATATCTGCTAGTAATATGTCTTAGTAAGATGATATTTAAATGATTAGTTTTATGATCAAAGCTCTGTAGTTTAAAACATATAATGCAATAATACAATGATGATTGAGAGATGAACTAATAAACCTTCCTCAAAACCCTGATGATCATATTTGATACTCATGATTTTTTATAATAAACGAGTTATGGATAATGAAGTAAACTGAAGTTATGGGGATGAAATGAGTAATTCAAGGCATCCAGCATCTACAGCATGATTGAAAGTCATTATTATTTATCATTTAATAGGCTTAACTTTCAATTTAAGCAAACTTCAAACAATCTTCACATAAACCCATTATAATAAATGGCTGTAATAAGTTTCTGTCTCTGTCATTATCAGCTCTCTCTTTATTTTACCCATTCATTTTCACAAGACAATTACAAAAACATTTGGTATCAGTATTTTTATGTGAGGATTGGATCCTCTCGATACAACGTCAGTGTCATTATTAATGTTACTTACATTTAAAGTATTTGTTTAAAATATTTTTTTTGTGTTTGTGTGTTAAGAATCAAAATACACATTTCCCCCCTCAGATATTTTAAAATAAAAAAAAATGACAAAATATAACCATTTAAACTAAATTGTGTCACCTTTTGCATTCTGAAAGTGAACTGTGGCTTTACACATGAAATTATGCAGTTTATTTTCCCAACTATTAGTTGAAATGGTCTTAAAATCCTTCATACACTCACATTGCACATGCATAAACACACAATAATCCTGAAATTAATATTAAATGACAAAAAAAAGTAACATCTTAATATGCTTGTAGAGCAAAAGTTCATTGAGGGTTTGGGAGGTGTCCACACATCACTTTGCTGCCACTCATTGATGAACCGTTACAGCATGAAAAGTGAGTTTATCATTATTTTTTCATATGAAAGTAAAGGTTTATGGATGTAAAATTAATATATTTAGTTTGATGTTGTTTTGTTAGAAAAAGAAAATGTAGGTTTTATGAATTTAGACTGTTTTAAGCGTTTGAAGTCAAAGAGTTCACACTGGTAATTCTCATATATGTTCATATAAATTTCAACTTATGATATATTCGAATAAAATTTCTCATAAATATTATTTATAAATATTGATAAAATTATAATATTGATAAAAATGTATATTTTGTTGCATCAGACTGGTTTTAGCTGCAGTTCTTGAAACCTTTAAAAGAATTTCTAAACTTTTCTTATGAATAAAAGGGGGTAAATGAAGTAATAACATGGTAAAAACATGGCAACATTCAAAAACTTTAGTGCATTCACTAATTAATGAGAAGTTACTGATTAGATTAAATATGGTTTTAGTTCTGTCTTATAAGCTTATGTAGAGTTTTTTAATGCATTAAAGATGTGAACCTCGAGGTTCAACCAACACGACTCTTTACTTTCTCAATAAATGTTCCTGGTCTGATTCAACCCAATTCAAAGTTCATAATCTTTAATCAAAATGTAATAACATTTTAATAATAACATTTAATAATGTAATAACCCCTGAAGGAGAAAATCAAGTCCAATCCTACATTTTGTCTCACCGAAAATCCAGTTTCACCTGAAAACATGATTATGAAAGTACAATTAAAGAAAGTAAAGAGACTCAGGAAAGACGCAGAGGCTCAGATAAAGATAGAACTTTTTGTTTATTAGTGGCTATAGATAATGCTATTGGACCATAATCATAAAAAATAATAAAACAAGAAACGCTACATCTCTGGTCAGCGGTCGGTTAACATCAGCATCGATTAGCGCGTGATGAGAAATGAGAAGCGGGAAAAGAACAGACCCGTTACAACGTCTCCATGCGACAGAACGAGACGTCACCGCACGAATGAGTTAAACGCGCGAAACACATCATCACGGTGAGCGGGAAATGGCGTCGGTGGCACTTCATCTGAGGAGAAATTCGAGAGTGATTCCTTTAGGATTCATACATTCTAATCCTGAGTTCATCATGGCTCATGGGAAGCGGACGACACACGCCACGACGGGAGTTGCTCCGAACACGACACCGAACATCGAGCCGGTACGTGACACAACGAAAACAAGCCAGCTTGATTCAAGCAAAAATGTTAAGATTGAGACAAAATCCATCCGTTACAAACCGGTTCCTCGCGCTTCGATTTTAACAAAAATAGACCCGCCTCGCGATTCGCTTCGATATTGTCTTATAAAAAACATCACGTGGGCGTATTTACAAAGGGTTAAACGTGACATTCTGAAGGTTTACAAAGATTCCGTTCCGTCGAGACGGACGCTACGCTGTCGCCGGGGATTGTGGGTAGTGCGGGAAGAGAGAGGGGAAAGTATAGAAACTCATTTCTGCCACGGAATAGAAAAACAAAACAAAAGTAAGACATTTTAATCTACAATTCTGACCTTTTTTCACACAATGGCTAGTTTATATATTTCATTTGCAAGTTTAAGATTGCAAATAAGATTTTTTTCTGCTTCTGCCAGGGAAAAAAAAAGAAAAGAATAAAAATGGCATTTATAGCTTTTCATTTCACAAATCGGTCTGTTTTTCTCATAATTGCAAGGTTATGTTGTGCTGAATTTTGAAAAAAAAAAAAAAAAAATTCTAAATTGTGAGATAAAAAAAGTCGCTCAGTATTGCCAGTTTATATAAAAGAATATATAAAAGGTAATTGCGACGTTTTATCGCACAATTTAGAATTTTTCCTCTCACAATCGCAAGCTTATACCTCGCAATTTGAACTTTCTTCTCAAACTGTTTTTTTCTTCTACTTTTTATCTCACAATTCTGAGAAAAGTTAATTTTAAAAATCTAAATTTTTAGTACTTTTTTTTTAATTCTACGAAAAAGTCAGAATTGTGAGACGTAAACTGGCAATAATAATACTAACTTTTAATCTCACAATTTAGATATTTTTTCTCGCAATTCAACGCAATGTAACCTCGCAATTGTGAGAAAAACAGTCAGATTTGTGAAATAAAAGTTATAAATACCGTTTTAAATATTTTTTTTCCATGGCAGAAGCAAAAAAAAATCGTAATTGTGAATTATGCCAGAATTATGAGATGTAAACTCGCAATAGCAAACTCATAACTTTCCTAATGACAGATATAAACTAGCAATTGTGAGAAAAAGTCAGAATTGTACGATTAAAATGTCTTTCTTGTGTTATTTTTTCTATTCTGTGGCAGAAACGAGCTTCCATCGGACATAAAAGAGAAGGACAGGAAAATCAAGACAAACAATCTGTGTGTTAGTGTGGTTTAGAAAGGTTCGCACTAGTAAACGCTGGCCAGATCTGTGTGTTGTGTTTCTAAGGCCATGTGGAGCGGGACGTTGTGCTGGGAGTTTCGGGATCTGATGACACGTGATTCTTCTGATGTCACTCACACCGACGACTGATCCCACACCTGCTGGACACACAAACACAGGTTTTAGAATTAGTATAATTGTATTACGTCCACCTTCAGCTTGTGCTTCGTGTGTTTTTGCTGTGAAATCAAGTTTAATAAAGTGAACGTAAGAATAACTTTGATATTGGTAATATAATTTAAACTACGGGGCTGTTGAATGCTCGAATCTGATTGGTTGATGAACGTTCTAAGGTGTGCAGATATTTTCAGGGAAACGCACAGATAAAGTAGTTCCAGGCAGGTTTTGACCGCATTACATGTCCATATCACTTCGCCAAATGATTTCAATTTCAAAGGTCCTTACAGCCGACAACAGCGAAAGAACCAAAACCCACAGCGACACTGACCTTCTCCGGTCCGTTGAATTATTAGAAAAATAATGCTCTGCGTCGTGACCGCATTACCACATTGGGTGTGCATTATTTTTCTAATAATTCAACGGACCGGAGTCAATTATTCCTTACATAATATAATATAATATAATATAATATAGTGTCATGTTTTCCTGTTTCACTACAGTTTGTTGTTGCAAACAAAACAGTAATAGTTTACATATAAAATGATACGATACAAAATATATAAAAAAAAATTACAATATATTACAATATATAAAAATTATATATTACAAACTATAAAAATTATATATTACAAACTATAATATATATAGCATATAATATAAAAAAATAAAATAAAATAAACTGAAAGAAGTCATTGAATCATGCGCACACTCGTCTCACTCTGAATTTTGAACATTAGACTGGAGGAACTCTTGACTGAGTCTGTGTGTGTGTGTGTGTGTGTGTGTGTGTGTGTGTGTGTGTGTTCAGTCGTCCTGACCTTGTTAACGGTGTTGATGGGTGTTCGAGCGGATCCGGTGTGCAGTCTCTGTCTCGGCTCCTCAAACGCGTGTCCAGGCGATCTCTCCCTGCGCAGCTCCATCACGCGTCCCGGAGAACAGTCGAGTCGAGGGTCCATGATCCTCCCCGGGGACTTCTCCCGGTCCAGGGCCCGCGCCGGAGACTTGTCGCGCCTGAACTCAGTGCGAGCCTCTCGGTACCGGTGAGGCGTCCCGGGCTGGTGGAGCCCCTCCTGGACCGACGGCATCGACGCCACACGCTTGGAGATGTGCTCGTTGTAGGTCGGGGGACCACGCTTGTTCGGGCTACGGGACAGAGAGAGTCACAGTCAGTCCCTTCACAGAAATACACCATGATAACGCTGTCTTCCTGTCATTTACACTTTATTATCAAAGCAAATTCATTGGTAAATATGGTTTCATGGGTTATTTTTAGTGCTGGGCAACGATTAATCGCATCCAAAATAAAAGTTTGCGTTTACATTATATGTGTACTGTGTATAATTATTTTGTATATATAAATACACACACATGCATGTATATATTCTAGAAATATTTGCATGTATATATATTTATACATTTATATTATATATAAATATAAATGTTTTATATATAAAAAACACATTTTTCTTATATAGGTCAGAGGACCGCGCTTTTTCTCGAGTCACAGTCAGTTGCCTTGCTTTCCTTCACAGAAATCCATCATGATAACTCAGTTGTTTCAACAGTCTTTCTGTCATTTACACTTTATTTCAAAGCAAATTCATTGGTAAATATGGTATACTTTAGTTGGACGTACCATACTGATTGGGATAACGCTTAGGGACCCTGTCATCTTCGAGTATTGATTAAACGAGCCAATGCACATTGGTGTGAGAGATTTGCATCTCGCGCTCCGTCCCGCAGCAATCACAGGCAAGGCTTAGAAAGCCTGTGGGCAAGCCGCTTCATCCATGGCATTGCTGCACTTCATTGTACTTCATTGTACCCAAGAAACAGGGTGGGTTACGGCCAATCTTGGACCTGCGTGTCTTGAATCGGGCCCTTTAGAAGCTTCCGTTCAAGATGCTAACGCAGAAACACATTTTCGAACGCATCCGTCCCTGAGATTGGTTTGCAGCGATCGACCTGAAGGACGTGTACTTTCATGTCTCCATCCTCCCGCGACACAGGCCATTCCTGCGCTTCACGTTCGAGGATCGAGCGTATCAGCACAAAGTCCTACCCTTCAAGCTGGCCCTGTCACCCGTCACCACCCCATGAGAGAGCGTGTTGTTCGCATCCTCAACTATCTCGATGACTGGCTGATACTAGCTCAGTTGTGCGAGCACAGGGACCTGGAGCTCAGGCATCTCAGCCAGTTGGGCAATCGGGTCAACTGGGAAAAGAGCAAACTCGCCCCCATGCAAAGGATCTCTTATCTCGGTATGGAGCTGGACTCGGTCCACCAGACGGCACGCCTCACAGAGGAACGTGTCTGGGTCAGTGCTGAACCGCTTGAATACTGTCAAGAGCAGAACAGTGGTCCCACTGAAACTTTGTCAGAGGCTCCTGGGGCATAAGGCATCCGCAGTAACTGGGAGGCTCTGTGTCACAATCACCCCGGCCTGCCACCAAACCCTGACGGCACTGCAGAGACCTCCCTTTGAGCCATTGCAGGCAGCAGAGTTAAAAGTCCTGTCTATAAAAACAGTTCTTCTTGATTTGGCCTCCATCAAGAGGGTAGGGGACTTGCACGCATTTTTGGATGATAAATCGTGCCTGGAATTCGGGCCGGCGGACTCTCACGTCATCCTGAGACCCCGGCCTGGATATGTGCCCAAGGTTCCTACCCCTCCCTTTCGGGACCAGGTGGTAAACCTGCAAGCGCTGCCCCGGAGGAGCCAGACCCAGCCCTGGCTTATCTATTTCTGAAGGATAATGTGACACTGACGTAAAGAGGGCGCTTGAGACGCGCACAAGTCAGCAATATTTCTGATGATTTATTGCCATGAAGTTTCATGCACAATGACAAACAGGAGTGCAACATTCTCGAAAAGCAATAAGCAGAGTGGACTGCTATAACATCAGTGAAGAACATCACTGCAGATTACGGCGACTGTAGCCTGAATCTGTCTCTGTATGCATGAGACTGTCTGAATACCGGCAGAATTCACATTTTTGTAGTAAAAAGAGACACATTATGCAGAAGTATAATTTGCTGTTATGAGCTGGCCGTTAAAATCGATTCCCTATTTTCGCTTTCGAAACTTGTGTTGGTCAGATCGATTGTGCAATCGATTTTCGAACGTAAAGTGACAGCCCTACAATGAAGACTGGAGCAATGATGCTGAGTATTTAGGGTTAGGGTTCCATTCAACAAACTGTATATTTACATATTTTAAATATAAATATTTTATATATTGAACATGACCACAGATTATGGAAAAAGACTGAATCATATCGTGTCTGGACACAGTTTGAAGCAGATCTCATATTTATTATGCTCACTTAATTTAATTTATTATGGCTATAGAAACAGTACCTGGAGAAAACTATATATACACACATGGACACACTGATAAAGAAAGAGACCTCACCAGTGAGAAGAGATTAAACATATTAATAAAGTTATTAATGTGAAACCACACGCCCATCAGACCAGTGAACAGATTCATGTGCGCTAGTAAACCGGTTTAAATCCCAGGGCGACTTACCAAACAACACGTCTCCTCATCCGCCATATCCATAATCACATATTTATGCTTTTACAAGCATGATAAAATGAAAGCAACAGTCAAATCATGAACAAGAGCTTCTCAAAACACCTGATATGATATAATCAGAGCTGAGGAAGAAATTCAGCACATTAAATCTATGAAAATCACTAGTATCTAATTTGCATATTCAAACATTACATTTCAGAAAACATGCAACACCACAAAACTATTCTCTTAACGTACTGTGATTAATCAACTGGGGAAAATATGGTGATATTTTTACCCTATTTATACCTGAAGTGCCCTGCATAAGATGAACATTAAAACTAGTCAGAATATTCTCCTTAAAAACACTTTATTCATCACAGGTTAAAACGTTCAAGCTCAGTCACTCCTGTGCACATATAAAGAAAGCACCTTTCTTCCTGTAAAGAAGAGAAACAGAGTCAGAACCTCTGGACCAATCACAGCCAGACTTCAGGTCACATGGGGTCGTTCTGTCAGTCAGATGAAGCTGCAGGACTGACACATTTAACTCATTACTCACTGATCTTCCTCGTTAGATCTGACGTCAGTGACTTTATCAATGTTTCTCGTGTCGTTACTGATCATAAGGGCTGCAGGATTCATCAAAATAACTCCAAATAAAACGAAGTGTTGCACATGTCAATCATCTTTCAGATTTGTAATGAGAATCATATAAAAATCTGTTGTCAACAAAACAGAAGCTTCAAGATCTCCCTGCAGTTTCCTGCCAAAATAAAAGCTCCATGGTTTAACATTTAAAAGAATAAATTAAGAAATAAATATAAGTATTGTAATTTCAAAGTAATTATTTTCGTTTTATTAAATATTTAATTTTTATTCACAGTACAATAGCATTATTACAATATCAGAAAGTTGATGAAAACGTAAAGCTTGTAACTCTGTTTGAGCTTGATCTGGTCAAATGTTCATATAATGACACATGCAAGTGTCCGACTATATATGAAGGCACAAGATCAACTTTGACAGCGCAGTGTTTAATTACTTAAAAATCGTGTTTTTCCATTTCCGCCCGTTATTAGGGCTCTATGATTTCTGTGATGCCAAATCATGGAATCCAGTCATAAAAATGTTATTTACTGTATAAACAACCATGTCAACCCGTCAAAATAAAAGTTTAGTTTAACTTGACAGAAACATATTACTGTACAGTAGAATTTAGATAGGCCTATGTCTCAATGTAATAATAATAATAATAACACTAATAATAATAATAATAATAATAAAAAATTATTATCAAAATAATTTTTCTTCCACTTTAACAGTAGCTTAGTTGTGATGCATGCAGTTTGACAAAAAAGTTTAATTTCATATTATTAAAAATTATATTAAAAATAAATTTAATGTTTTGTCTTTATTTGATTACCAGAAAATACACAACACAGAATTTATATATATATATATATATATATAAAAAAATCATAGAAATGAAATTAAAAAAAAAATTTTAAATTGTTGTTTTTATGAATTCAATTAATTCGATATGCTTTTTGATTATTACAATTTAAACCATTAAAATGGAATTTAAGGGGAAAAAAATTAAAATAATTCATAGGGCCCTAACATTTTTACTTTTGTTAAAACTTTTAATAAAGTGTTGTTAAATTGTATAAGTTTCATGGTTTTTAATTTAGACATTTTTGAAAAACTGGTTTAGACAAAGAGAAAAATTTGTTTGGTAAAAAATAAAACGTAATTTGGTAAAAAATAAAACCCTAAAAAGTATTGATCAGTTCCTAATCCAGCGAGATCACATGACAGGACTCCACATGTACTCGTTAGTGACAGTATACACACACACACACACACACACTGACCTGCGTGTGGAGCCGTTTCTCTGCGGTTCTGCGCTCGATCCCTCCTGACTCAGATTGCCTTTGCAACAAATGACCCGCAGTTTGTTCTGGTAGGACGAGGCCAGATACACGGCGCCGGACGAGATGGCAGGACCCAGGTAACGTGGGCTGGGAATATCCAGGTGTGCGTACGCATGTGGCCTGAACACACACACACACAGCACTCGATTCAGAGTCTCCAACAAACATCAAGAACGGAAGCACAGAATATCCAGGGCTGCAGTCTTACCCGAGCGCAGAGTGCGACTGAACCTCGATGACGTCCAGAGAGTTGAAGTACGTGACGAACAGGTACGGCTCTCGATACGCTGTGGAGAAACACAGGATTCGGCTTCATCCATCAGGACTGATGTGACGGGGTGAAGTGTGTTTCACATCTCTCTCTCTCTCTAATATTTATGATTAAATAACTGTGATCCAAAATAATGATTTACATTTTTACCATAAACGAGCAGCGCTAATGTCTCATGACATGTATCTTTCTTTGCGCTAAATCCTGTGAATGACTGGAGTGTGATGTGTAAACGGTTTGTGATTTGTTCTGCTTTGTCAATCTGTCTACAGTACGCCTCCTCTAATGACTGAAGAAGAACTGAAGAAGAACTGAAGAAGAGCTGAAGAAGAGCTGAAGAAGAGCTGAAGACTCATGAGGATTTACCGAAGGACAGAGGCAGCCGGCTCCATTTGATGTCATCGCTGCGACTCCTGCGCCCGTACGCGTCCACAAACACACCGAACTCTACGAGCAACGACACACACTGGTCAAACACAGATCCACACACACCTTCAGCAGCTCACACACACACACACTGGTCAAACACAGATCCACACACACACCTTCAGCAGCTCTCACACACACACACACACACACACACACACACGCACCGTGGAAGCAGAGCAGGTACTCCACTTTCTGAGGCGCGCTGGACACCTGGATGATGGAGATCGGGAAACTGTGTGATGAGGCGGCGAACACGGCCGAGGCCAACGTCACGTCGTTCTTATCCAGGAACTCTGAACACACACACACACACACACACACACACACACACACACATCAGTTCAACAGCACTGGAGTGAAAGCAAAAAAAGCACTTTAGGTGTTAATAAGTGAAAAGACTAGTGAAGTAACGATCCCCTGATGTCACGATGCGATACACATCCCGATACTGAACTCACGATACCATATTACTGCGGTACTCCAAGACACATGGGAAAATGCACTGTTGATTAAAATGCTAAATTTGGTTTTACATTGTGTGTGTAACAACACAAAAGTGCTGAAACCCAAAGCACAGGACAATAGAGACGCCAGAACAACAATATTCATGATTCTGAAGATGAAAACACTGAATTATTTTAGATGAACATGCTTGATCTCTTTCACTGACTAGATATATTTAAAATAATGTAGGACACTTTTACTGTAACATCAGACATTTGGCATTATCAGGACACACTAATATTCCCCCAATGCATTATTATACATTATATTCAACATTATAGTAGTTTAATGCAGTACTGACACTAAAACTCTGAAAACTTGAATTTTAATTTTGAGTGAACTATACACAATAATATTGTCACTATCCACGATACATACATTTTTGTATTGCGATATATTGTTACACCTCTAGAAAAGACGTTTTTGATGGCGTGATCAAACGGTATCCAGCGTAGAGAGAGAGGCGCACGCTCGATGAATCCAGCAAACATGTCGTCAGCGTGGAAGCATTCAAAGTGTCCGAGGAGACGCAAAAATGGCCGTTTGCAGACACCGTTGTGCTGAATTGTCTAGAAGGGTGTACAGTATCTGCAGAACTACAAGCGTAATTTCAGTCAGACGCGAAGATGTGAAAGAAGCGTGTAGATTTAACGAGGATATGCGTCGTTCAGTCTTAAAGTGACAGCAGCCTTAAACACCTGTCTCTCATTAATGCTAATCAAACAGCAAAAGATGTCAAATAAATGCATGTTAAGTAAACCTACTGTTCCTGAAAAACATGGTTTATTTAATTAGCATTTTTTCGTATTTGTCAGTTGTCTTTTTTATAGAGGCCTAACAAAATTAAAATAACTAAATTATATATATCGTTATCATGAAATAACATTTTGCATTCTTTTTAATGCACTTTTTTGTTGCAGGCATACAAAGTGTTACATTTTTTTCAGCAGTCAGTTATAGGCCTGATATAGGCTCAAACATGGCCAAATAAAAATATTTTTAGTTTAACCAATTATTTATTTTAAGGTATATTGTGCTTTGTTGGTATAATGTCTGCTGGAATGTTTAAAAAAATGTTCAGTGTTAAATATTTTTAAATGTTCAATGTTAAATAAATATTTCTAAATTGTAGTTTTGTTTGTTTTGAAAAGCAAGACAAAATAGTAAAAAGCACATTTTGACTATTTAATTCATGAAATGGAGTAAAATTGTCAAAGTAAATGGGAAAAAAAAGGCCAAGTGTTTCTTTATATTCAGTTTTGTCCAAAAACATGTTTAATTGCGGTGCATCGCTAAAGCAGAGTGTTGTGCGGCGACTCTCACCTTCCAGCACGTACTGCTTCATCTCAATCTCATAGAACTTATTGGTGCCGATGATGATGCTGTATCCAGTGAAGTGAATGCAGCTGCAGGGCTCAGATGTCTCGATCTCCTGCGCATACACACACGAGTGGAGGAAGTATTATTATGCTATTTCAAACGATAGGTTTACATGCAACAAAGGTCAAAGAACATCCTCATAATCTGCACTGCAGCATCCGCTCTTTCCCTTCAGTGTCTGAAACGCTTCCATCAAAGATTCAGTCTGTAAACCCCGCCTCTCTGAGAACTGCTCTGCTCTGATTGGTCGGATGGCCCAGTCTGCTGTGATTGGTCAGAAGCTTAACGCTCATTATCATATCTGAATCTGACAGTCATAATTATGGTATAAAAAGTCAAAATTATGATATGAAGTCAAAATTATGACTTAAGACGTAAAAAAGTTGAAACTGACTTGTCAATTGCAACAAAAAAGTTGAAATTATGAAACGAGATGAAGTCAAAATTTTGACTTAAAAAGTAATAATTATGACATCATGGTTGAAATTTTGAGTCAAAATTCGGACACAAGTCATAATTATGACAAAAAAAAAATCAAAACTAACTTGAGTCAAAATTCTTCTGACTGAAGGCGTAAAAAAGCGAAATTGACAAGTAAACTATGACAGTTGCAATTATGAGTCAAAATTCTGATTTAAGTCAATTATCGATGGTACAAACAGCCAAAGCTGCCTTAAAAAGTCAGAATTATGATATAAAATGTATGATATTTAATTGACGTCATTAAAATGTAAAAATTCTGACTTCAGAAAATATTAATTTCAACTTTTTTCCTCATATCTTCAACATTTTATCATAATTTTGACTCTTTAATCATAATTATGACTCAGCATGTCAAAATTTTCTAAATATTTAACTTTTTTATCTCCTGATTATCACTTTGTGTGTATAATAACGATGACTTTGTGATACGAACAGTAACGATGGCGTGAGTTTTACCGTATCAATCTCATCAAAGTGGATTTGCTTTGTTCTTCTCGACATGAGCAACACGAACCAAACTCTTCCAGTCTCAGATAAACTAGTGTTTGAGGGCGGGGCTTAGAGACGCTGCTCAGCCAATCGGCTGGCATTATGCAAATGAGTTTCAAACCTACACAGATTCAGCAGGAAGTGAGACTGAATTACTGACGACTCGTTTCAGTTCAGAATCACTTCTTTCTTTTAAGAGACAATAACTTTATTCATCTGTACTTTGATCTTTTACAAACAGCAACATCACACACACTACATGAACGCAGAATCGGGGCACTTTAAACATGTTAAACACACGTTTCCGGCATTCATGAGGAGGTTCTTCATACGTCACCTTTCTGATGCAGAACTTGTTGAGTGTGTCGTTGAAGCGCAGGATGGTGATTTTATTGGGCATCGCAGCACAGATACACATGCCACTTTCAATCTGAAACACACACACTTCATTCCTCAGTACACACATAAACTAACAGATGTAGAGTACATGTGACCTAATCATTATCCTTAGATGCTTTTAAAGGATCAGTTCACTTCAGAATTGAAATTTCGTTATAATTTACTCTCCCCCACGTCATCCAAGATGTTCATGTCTTTCTTTCTTCAGTGGAAAAGAAATGAAGGTTTTTGAGGAAAACAAAAAAAAACTGGTCTTCCACTAGCTGTGATGCGCCACACATTACGTAATCAGGTTGAAAGGTCACGGTAATACCCTACAAATGTAGTATAGAGCGAACAACTCCATCTCATTTTCTCCTCCAACTTCAGAATCATCCTACAACGATGTTTTACCTTTATTTTTTGTATTTATTTATTTTGTAAATGGTGTTTGTCTTAGTCTTTGCACGTTGGCTTTGTAAACACTGGGTCGGTTCTTCCGCCTACGTCACGCTTGACCTTTCAACCTGATTATGTAATGTGTGTCGCATCGCAGCTAGTGTTAGACGAGCATTAGTGGTTAAAAGTATATAAATGTGTATTTTGTTCTAAAATGTCCGCTGGTGTGTCTAGATGAGACTCTTATTCCTCGGCTGGATCGTGTCGAGACTTTGAAGCTGCACTGAAACTCACATCTGGACCTTCGACCCGTCGGACCCCATTGAAGACACTATATGGAGGAAATGAGGGATGATTTCCTCAAAAACCTTAATTTATTTTCGACTGAAGAAAGAAAGACATGAACATCTTGGATGACGAGGGGAGAGTAAATAATCAGGAAATGTAAATTCTGAAGTGAACGACTCCTTTAACAGGACAGTGTAACAGGATTATAGACAACAGAACTAAACTAAGACGTATAACTAAGGCATCAGATAGATGAGCACTCAGTGACAGATATAGTGTGCAGATCAGGGTTCCCACAACTCCCACAACAGGTCCAACAGCCTCAAACTCAAGGACTTAATGTGGAGACACACTTATTGCGTCCAACAACAAACGTTGAGGTTCCATCACAGTAGTTTTGTGCGAGTGTGAACGTCAGGGAAACACACAACACACAGTACCTCACGCGGGACACACTGAACGTAATGCGTAAATGCGTGTAACTAGCGTAAATCAGGCAAGCTAGTGCGCATAGGCCACGAAGTGTTGGTGAAATAACACATTAGCGGAGCGGAGGGAATCATACGGGATTTTATCCAGAAAACTTCTTGCACAGAATAAATTCAAGCACTTTTAAAGGACCTGTATCGGTGTGTGTGTTTACTTTCACAAACTTTGTTTTCAGATTCACAAACTTTCAAGGATCTCAAGGACCCGTGGGAACCCTGTGTTTCACATCTACACATGACATCGGCTCTCTCTGGATCAGAACAGATCTGAACGTTCCAGGATTATCAGACACTGGCAAATCACCGTCATTTAGGAGTAAGATCATGTGAGTGTTTGAATCGAGATGATGTTCTAACGATAAGGTCACAGGGGTCACGAGTGAATGCTTCACCTTTCCAGAAGCGAAGAGATGGCATCCCTTCACCGCCTCGAAGATGTAGGGACTGAGATCGGGCTGAGCCGGCAGATGAGACTGAGCCAGAGACTGTTTAACCCGTTTAATGTCCACCAGACACAGAGCGCGCTCCTCACCTGACACACACACACACACACACTTCATATTCAGCCATATTATCAAATATAGTGGATGAGAACAAAACATGAAATGAATTGGGCAGAATAACAACACTATTGTCTTCCGCAGAGCTGCAGAAATTAAGACTTTTAAGACCTTTTTAATGCCCCCGCTGTCATAATTACTATATTTTATTATGATATACAATTAATGTTTCATAAGAGCAGACAATATCCCATACAAAAAATACCACAATAGCACCGCATCACCGAGATTTTTGGTAGTTTATTCTGAAGGAATATTTTCATCAGCGCTCTATAATACGGGGTTCGTACAGACACTCTTAAATGAAATTTCAGAACTGTTCAGTTTTACAGCTGAAACTAAAGTCATCTGATCGTTGATTAACATTGTTATGTTCTTGTTCATTACTGTGAAGCTGCTTTGAAACAGTCTGTGTTGTATAAAGCTGACCTGACTGGTCTGATGTATTCTGCAATACATAGACAATATATAATTAGAAAACCTTGTAATTATTCTGCCAGTATACAGCACACAGATGTGAACAGCACTGACCGGTGATCATGAGCAGTTTGTCGAGCTCCTTCAGGATCTGGATCTGGAACACAGAGTCGAGTCCCGGGATGTGTGTGAGCGAGTTCTTGATGACGTTCAGGGCGTACAAACCCTCCTCTGAGCCCACCAGCACGATCTGAAACACACACACACACACACACACACACACACGGTCAGATCGTGTTGTAACTGGTCGTCTGTGAACACGTGTCACGTCTCATGGCTTTTACACGAGTTTAACACACAAATGTCATTTCTTGGCCAATGAATTTCCCTGTTTCTTATAAGTATCATTCATTTCATCCATCACCTACACCTTATTACATTTTTATCCATTTACTTTTTTTATTTAACAATATTGAAATATTCAACAAGCTAACTAACTAACTAACTAACTAAATAACTAAATAAATATATATATATATATACATATACACACACACATAGTGCTGGGTAAATTATTTACTAATTATAGTCCATTACTGCATGCAAATTACATGATGAAAATTGTAGTTGGTAACAATCTATTACATTACAGATTTAAGGTAATATATTCTGACTACTTTTTGATTACTTTTGACCGAACGTCTTCACCACATTGATTTGAATAGGATAATCTTGTACCATATTGATGTTAATTAAATTAACAGTTATGTATTAATTTGTAAAAAAAAAAAAAAAAATTTTGTTTCATTTTTTGGAAATACAACACAAAAAAGATGAAACATTTTATTTGTTTATGCTGTGTGGCCTTCTCAATTTCCAGTGTTATTATATCCTATTATAAAATGATATTATATATATATATATATCCCCTTAACGCCCACTGTCGCGAATTTGCAACAAACCCCTTCCATTCAGACTGCAGGCGAGATAGCGTGTGTTTTCCCCCAATGCCTGTTTGTGCACATTCGATACATACCTAGGAACATTTTGCACGCACTGGTTTCTCGTAGGAGCGGTCGGAGTGGGAACTACATCCGGTTCACCGAAGCTAATATTTTGGTTTGCAAAATCCGCATATCAAGGGCGCAAATGTGGAGAAATTGCCCAAAATGAGTTAAGTTGTGCTAAGATAAAAATATGTACCAGCTTATTGATTGCTTCTATAGCTATGTTATTCATATAGACTTCATGTGACGAATATTTTTTACGTACTTTGCAGATTTCTGTTTGTAGCAAATTCGCGACATTCGTCCATAACGGCTGGATTGGGCTAATGGCTACATATTATAATAATGCTGTATTTAGATGGTTTCAGCCAAAAAAAAAATTTTTTTTTTTTTTTCACAAAAAATAGCATGTTAGGATATAACACTATAAGAATATATAATGTATGCACTGGAGAAACAAGGAAAGAGTTAAACAGAGTGTAACATGGAATGTATAAAAACTACTGTCAATGTTAGGGAGTAGGAGAGTGTTTTGTTTCTTGCTGTTGTCAAGATTCATTAATTTGTCAATTAAAGTTTATAAGTTCTAACAACTTTGTGCCATGAATAAAATCTACATACCTGAGATGGGAAAATGTGTTTTATTAATTTTACCCTAAATGCCTGTTGTCGCAAATTTGCAACATACCAAAATTTCTATTTATTTGTTGTGCAAAAGTGAAATTGATAATCTCAACATTATTTACCATCTACTTAAAGGCAAAAACACACATAATTTTTTTTTTATATACAGCTATATAAATTCAGGCGTTAAGGGGATATATATATATATATATAGAAAATTATTAATAATTATATTATAATTTAATTATATTAAATAACTAAATAAGAATTAGGAAGAAGAATCAGTAAATTAAGAATAATTTACTGCCATATAAATATATAAATATATAAATCAAAAATAAACCCATTACCTCACTGACAAAAACGAGATAACTGATTTTTTTTTTTGATGACAAACTATTAGTGAAAGTCTATTGACCATACATACACACACACACACACACACACACACACACACATATATATATATATATTATTGCACTGTTTTTAATGGTTGGCTTCAGATTTTTGGCCATTAAATGTGTTTTTTATTTAGAATTTAAAATTATGTGTAGGTAATGGGTTTATTTTTATTATCTATGATTTATTTTTGCTTTTACTCTATACTTGTGTTTTCAGTCTCGGGCATCACAACACTGATAACACGGGTGCACGATCTCTTATGAACACACTGATTATTACTGCAGTACCTGGTCGGTCAGGGGTAAAGTGCAGTTAATATCCAGCCGATCGTCTCCCTCCAGCTTCAGCAGAGAGTTCCCCAGCAGCTTCTGAATAACACAGAGACAGAGACGGGAGATTAACACACAACAGTCACACGCTTCACTGAGTGAAGGAGCTGTGAAAGCTGGAGCCGAGCGTGTGTGTTCGAGACAGACGAGGACGTTCAGGATCTGACAGTGTTTCCCACAGAAGTGTGTTTTACACGAGTGCGGGAAACACTGGTGTGTGCGGATGATGAGCAGCGACATTCATTCAGTTTCCTGAAGCGCAGACATGAGAACGTGACCTGATGATGCAAGCAACACGAGCACCAGACAGAGGAGCATGCTGGGTAACAGCATCTGATTACCTGAACCAGCGGCGAGAGAGTCTTCTGGCGTTTAACACCGGCCTACAGCGTTCAGAACACAATCACACTCACAGCGTTAGACACAAGAAATTAATACAATGATAATTAATATCTGTGAATGGTAGATTTGATCGATCTTTTCTTGGTACTTCAGCTCATGTGTTACTGTCATTACTGAAACATGAATGCTAATGAACGCTTAAAAGCTGACAAAATAATCTTTAAGTCAAGTCAAGTCAAGTTTATTTATATAGCGCTTTTCACAATACAGATTGTATCAAAGCAGCTTCACAGTATTAAATTAAAATAATACATCAATGTTTGTTTCTAATGGAAAACATCCACGTTTGGTAATGCTGATCAATAGTATTGTTGATTGATTAATTAAATTAAATATCCCCAAATATCCCCAACTGAGCAAGCCAAAGGCAACAGTGGCAAGGAACCGAAAAACTCCATCAGGACCTAATGGAGAAAAAAAAACCTTGGGAGAACCCGGGCTCAGTCGGGGGCCAGTTCTCCTCTGGCGTTTATGAACTAGAGACCGGATTTAACTGTAAGATTAAAAGTATTATATGAATGCCTGGCTGAAGAGATGCGTCTTTAATCTAGTTTTAAACTGGGAGAGCGAGTCTGAGCAACGAACAGTATCCGGAAGACTATTCCAGAGTTTTGGAGCTAAATGTGAAAATGCTCTCTCTCCTTTGGATGATCTGGATATCCTGAATGACCAAAAGCCACGAATTTAGTGACCTTAAAGAGCGCGATGGATTGTAGGGCGATAGAAGATCGGTTAAATAGACTGGAGCTAAGCCGTTTAGGGCTTTATAAGTCAGTAGCAATACCTTGTAATTAATACGGGACTTTATAGGTAACCAATGTAGTGATGATAAAATCGGTGTTATATGATCATATTTTCTTGATCTAGTAAGAACTCTAGCGGCGGCATTCTGGACTAACTGTAGCTTGTTTATTGAGGATGCAGGACAACCAGCTAATAAAGCATTACAGTAATCTAGTCTCGAGGTCATGAATGCATGAACTAACTTTTCTGCATCAGAAACTGATAGCATATTACGTAGCTTAGCAATATTTCTAAGGTGGAAAAAGGCTGTTTTTGTAACATATGAAATATGATTTTCAAAAGACAAGTTGCAGTCAAGTATAACACCCAGGTCTTTTACTGTAGAGGATAAAGTAACAGGACATCCTACTATGTTAAAGTTGTATTGTGAGAGGTTTTGTGGGCGGTTTTTTGAACCGATGATTAGTACCTCTGTCTTGTCTGGATTTAATAAAAGAAAATTGCGCGTCATCCAATCTTTTATATCTTTAACACACTCTGTCAATTTGGATAATTTAGCGTTTTCATCCGGCCGTGATGAAATATAGATTTGAGTGTCATCAGCATAACAATGGAAACTAATTCCATGTTTCCTTATAATATTTCCAAGTGGCAGCATATATATTGAGAATAGCAGAGGGCCTAACACAGATCCCTGCGGCACTCCATAGTTTACTGGAGTTATGATCGATTTTTCTCCATTTAAATAGACAAAATGGTATCGGTCAGATAGGTATGATCTGAACCAGCTTAATGCCTGTCCTTGAACACCAGTATAATTTTGTAGTCGATCTAAGAGTATTGTATGATCTATAGTATCGAACACAGCACTAAGATCAAGTAAAACTAGTATTGAGATACAGCCTTGGTCAGAAGCTAATAGTAAATCATTAGTGATTTTAACGAGCGCAGTTTCAGTGCTATGGTGCGGCCTGAAACCAGACTGAAACTTTTCATAGATGTCATTTTCTTGCAAGAAAGAGCCCAGTTGAGAGGACACAACTTTTTCTAGTATTTTAGACATAAAAGGAAGATTTGAAATGGGTCTATAATTTGCTAGGTTATTTGGGTCTAATTGTGGTTTCTTAATGAGTGGTTTTATAACTGCCAGTTTAAATGTCCTTGGAACATGACCTAAAGATAAAGATGAGTTAATAATATTGAGGAGAGGCTCTTCCACTACAGGTAACACTTCTTTCAGTAGTTTAGTGGGTATAGGATCTAATAAACATGTTGTTGTTTTAGATGAAGTGATAAGATTATTTAACTCTTTTTGTTCTATAGTTGTAAAGCACTGTAATTGTTCTTGCGGGGTGATAGTTGAGGCTGAATTATAAGGCGCGATTGAGGATTGAACGTTTGCAATTGTGGTTCTGATGTTTTCTGATGTTTAAGACCGTATCCAGTGTTGTTCTCATTAACTAAAACTATTATAAACAATTGTTAACTGAAATAAAGCTAAGAAAATAAAATTGAGTACAATTATTAGATGAAAAATTTACACATAAAACTTTAATGTTGCTTTGACAACCAGTTAAAATAAAATTAAAGTTGAAGCACTAAAATAACCATTTAAAAACAGTACTATTTATAAATATATAGAAACTAATAAAAATGATAAAAACACATAAAATTACTACAAATTAAACTGGAAATATAAAAATAAAGGCTAATTTAAAATACGAAAAAACATCGGCCATCATATCGTTTCATTTTTAATGTTATTGGTCAAAATAAGAAGATTTGTCCGATATATTAGAGCCGATAAATAATGTATTATTTCCTTCAGCTGAGGCACTTTATATGCGACTGTTCAACATGATGGTTTTGAATTGCTTGAAATATGATTGAAATTATGAGGCTCTCAAAAATTATATTAAAATGTGGATTTAGATTTATTGGCAAATATATCGGTTATCGGCTTTTAAATATGAAGAATTATCGATTTCGATTTTTATAAAGAAATATTACAGAATTTAAACTGACAAAATAAAAACTTAAAATATAAAAATTTAAAATAATTTAAAATGATAAATACTACAATATTATATAAACATAACTAACAACAACATTTGTTCCCTGGGCTGTTTTTGTTCATTTAAATAAAGCGGAAATAAAAACTTTTTTTTATTTTTTAAACTTGCACTCTTAAATTAGAAAATTAGAAATGTTGCCATGGCTTAAATGGTCTATTAACAAACTGAAATAAAATAATTTGAAGTTGATTAAGATGATTAAAACTAAACCTGAACATCATTTCAGGGCATCTGCGCAGTAACAGCGAGGAGTAAATCAGTGTTTTGCCACGACAAACTAAAGGGTTTAAAACAGGCAGATCCTCTGACATCCCTGAAAACTGTCTGACAAACCATGTCATGAGGTCAGACTTAAAGGAGTAGTTCAAAAGCTCAAAAAAGTGCATCTATCATCATAAAAGTGCATCTATCCATCATAAAAGTGCATCTATCCATCATAAAAGTGCATCTATCCATCATCTATCCATCATAAAAGTGCATCTATCCATCATAAAAGTGCATCTATCCATCATAAAAGTGCATCTATCCATCATAAAAGTGCATCTATCCATCATCTATCCATCATAAAAGTGCATCTATCATCATAAAAGTGCATCTATCCATCATCTATCCATCATAAAAGTGCATCTATCCATCATCTATCCATCATAAAAGTGCATCTATCCATCATAAAAGTGCATCTATCCATCATCTATCCATCATAAAAGTGCATCTGTCCATCATAAAAGTGCATCTATTCATCATAAAAGTGCATCTATCCATCATAAAAGTGCATCTATCCATCATAAAAGTGCATCTATCCATCATCTATCCATCATAAAAGTGCATCTGTCCATCATAAAAGTGCATCTATTCATCATAAAAGTGCATCTATCCATCATAAAAGTGCATCTGTCCATCATAAAAGTGCATCTATCATCATAAAAGTGCATCTATCATCATAAAAGTGCATCTGTCCATCATAAAGTGCATCTATCATCATAAAAGTGCATCTATCATCATAAAAGTGCATCTGTCCATCATAAAAGTGCATCTATCATCATAAAAGTGCATCTATCATCATAAAGTGCATCTGTCCATCATAAAAGTGCATCTATTCATGATAAAAGTGCATCTGTCCATCATAAAGTGCATCTATCATCATAAAAGTGCATCTATCCATCATAAAGTGCTGTATCTGGGGGGTTAATAAAGGCATTCAGAAGCGAATCGTTTGTGTAAGAAAAATATCCATATTTAAAACTTTATAAAGTAAAATAACGAGCTTCCGGCCAAACGAACATACGGATTTGACTCAAGTCTGAGCGCAACTAATGTATTGCGACGCACTGCTGATATTTACGCTACGCCATGATGCACTACGCTAATACTGACGTCACGAGTTGTGCTTTAGGCGTAAGTAGACTGAGTGTGTTTGTTTGGCCAGAAGCTAGAATTTTACTTTGTAACGTGTTAAATGTGGATATTTTTCTTACACAAACTCCTCGCTTCGCTTCAGAAGGCCTTTATTAACCCCAGGAATACTCCGTGTGGAGTTCTTGGAAGAGCCAGGACATGTAATATAACTCAGATTGTGTTCGTCTGAAAGAAGAAAGTCATATACAGCTAGCATGACTTGAGGGAGAGTAAACCATAGGCTAATGTTCATTTTAAAGTGAACTCCTCTAAGCAAACACAGGAGTCATGATCGTTCAGAAGGACCGAAACTCACCGAGTCTGCTTCGGTTTTCTCTCGGGATCCTCGGCTTCCGGCGACCACTGACTCCAGAACTGCAACCCAGCGCTGTTTATCTGGGAAACTGGGAGCCATGAAGTACAGAGACTGACCAGGCCAACATGTGGTGTGAGGATGAGACTCCAGCTTCAGCACGTACGGGATATCTACACACACACATATTTATTTATGATTTAACATATTTATTCATATTTGTGGCAATCAACAGCATTTCAATTTAAAAAATAATTATGATTACAATAAATTCAGGAATTCTGCAGAGTCCCCCTACCGTCCTGTTTAATCGGCAGGTATTTAGAAAAGCCCGCTCTATCTGAATGGTTCGTTCCCATCCCCTCTATTCTGAGTTTCAGTTTTTACCCTCAGGATCTCGGTTTAGATTTCCCTCTGTTAGGAGTAACGGGTGCAAACATTAATTTATTCCTACTTCTAGTTCTCTGGTAAATTCGGGCATGGGAGGAGTAGTTGTTTGGGCCTGTTGTTGTTTTGTGTAGTTTATTATGTCATTTTGTAATGTATTGTAAATTGTCTTTTTTTTGTATGCTGGTCTTGCTGTAAAACCAATTGCCTTTCGGAACACAAACAAACAAAGAAAGAAATTCAATACATTGTTTACAATAATTCAACAATTTTTCTTAAAAAACAATCAATATACAAAATCAGACATATATACCAATAGTAATAACAGCAATAATAACATTTACATAGAATCTTTCAATTTAATATTTGTCAGAAATTCTACAATTATTCCAGGAGAAACCTTTTTAAAAATGTCCATTAATATATTTTCTGTATAAAAACGTTGTCTAATATCATTTTTAAAAGGACATTCTATTAAAATATGTTTTACACTCATGAAATTCTTACACAAATCACAAACCGGTTTCTCTTCCCCTTTCAATAAATATAAACGAGTGAGTCTTGAATGTCTAATTCAGCATCTCGAATACACAACCTGGTCATGTCTATACAGAATAATAACAATTACCTCCTTGATTTAGTACTGGAATCACCTCATATAATTTGTTATTTTCGCATTTGTTCCATGCCATTTGCCATTTATTGTAAATGTACAGATTCAATATGGGTTTCACCCACACACACACACACACGTTTGTTTTACTATATCAGTGAGGACATTTCATAGACTTCCATTGATGTTACATCAGGTTAATGATATTTTCTATGGCCTAACCTGACCTCTGACCCCTGAACCGACCCATCACAGACACATACTACAGTTTCAGATAAAAATCTACTTTACTTTATTGAAGGAAAAACAGACACCTCCATCTTGGATGAGTAAATTAACAGCAAATTTTATTTTTGGGTGAACTATCCCTTTAATTTACACTGTCAAGACGATGCTGTGTTATTTGATTATTGATTATTCAGTTTCTGTCCCTGAATTCTGTTAGACTTGCTTTGTTCTGTTGTATTTATATGAGCTGTTGCTTGTAATTTGTTTATTTGTAACTTTATATTAGTTAGTTTAAATCAAAACTAACTATTTAAATCAATTGGTGGCTTATTTATTAGAATACAGTGTTACATGGTCAAAACTTTTTTTGTGTGTGGACCCTTAATGTTGAGCCCTGTGTTCATTGATTTCATTAATTCTTCAGTGTGTGTGTTTCTGACCTGATTTGGCCGTGTTGATGAGTTCAGACGCTCCAACGGCTCCGTGAACCGTCACATCTCCATCCGGCAAACACAACTCAAACTCCTCCAACGGCTTCACTGAGTCTGAAACACACACACAGGGGTTCAGAACACACACACTCAACCAGACCCCGGAGAGTGATCTGACAGAGTGGACCTGTACCTTCTGACGGCTCGGACTCGTAGATCGATACTTTAGTCCCGTCCAACACGACGTACTTCCGCTCCCAGCCCTGCTGACCCCTCTTACCATTCCTACACACACACACATGCACACTCACTCAGTGACATAACACTGAATACCATCTGCTGGAGTTATAAAAAGTCCGGCCCTAATGGTATTTAATATAATTCACAGACCAAAAATAAATAAAAGCATTGGTCCACACATGAGTAACACCGGGTAACGCGTGAGTAACACTGGGTAACACGCGAGTAACGCGTGAGTAACTGGGTAACGCGAGTAACACTGGGTAACGCGCAAGTAACACTGCGTAACGCGTGAGTAACTGGGGAATGCGAGTAAGGCGCGAGTAACACTGGGTAATGCGAGTAACACTGGGTAACACATGAGCAACACTGGGTAACACGCGAGTAACACTGGGTAACGCGTGAGTAACTGGTAACCCGAGTAACAGGCGAGTAACACGTGAGTAACACTGGGTAACGCGTGAGTAACACTGGGTAACGCGTGAGTAACTGGGTAACGCGAGTAACACTGGGTAACGCGCGAGTAACACGCGAGCAACACTGGGTAACACCTGAGTAACTGGTAACGCGAGTAACACTGGGTAACGCGTGAGTAACTGGGTAACGCGAGTAACACGTGAGTAACACTGGGTAACGCGCGAGTAGCACGTGAGTAACACTGGGTAACGCGTGAGTAACACTGGGTAACGCGTGAGTAACTGGTAACCCGAGTAACAGGCGAGTAACACTGGGTAACGCACGAGTAACACTGGGTAACGCGTGAGTAACACTGGGTAACGCGTGAGTAACACTGGGTAACGCGTGAGTAACTGGGTAACGTGAGTAACACTGGGTAACACGCGAGCAACACTGGGTAACACGCGAATAACACTGGGTAACACACGAGCAACACTGGGTAACACCTGAGTAACTGGTAACGCGAGTAACACTGGGTAACGCGTGAGTAACTGGGTAACGCGAGTAACACGTGAGTAACACTGGGTAACGCGCGAGTAGCACGTGAGTAACACCGGGTAACGCGCGAGTAACACGTGAGTAACACTGGGTAACGCGCGAGTAACTGGGTAACGCGAGTAACACTGGGTAACGCGCGAGTAACACTGGGTAACGCGCGAGTAACACGTGAGTAACACTGGGTAACACGTGAGTAACTGGGTAACGCGAGTAACACTGGGTAACATGCGAGCAACACTGGGTAACACGCGGATAACACTGGGTAACACGCGAGCAACACTGGGTAACACCTGAGTAACTGGTAACGCGAGTAACACTGGGTAACGCGTGAGTAACTGGGTAACGCGAGTAACACGTGAGTAACACTGGGTAACGCGCGAGTAGCACGTGAGTAACACTGGGTAACGCACGAGTAACACGTGAGTAACACTGGGTAACGCGTGAGTAACACTGGGTAACGCGTGAGTAACTGGGTAACGCGAGTAACACTGGGTAACGCGCGAGTAACACGTGAGTAACACTGGGTAACGCGCGAGTAACACGTGAGTAACACTGGGTAACGCGTGAGTAACACCGGGTAACGCGTGAGTAACTGGGTAACGCGAGTAACACTGGGTAACGCGCGAGTAACACGTGAGTAACACTGGGTAACGCGCGAGTAACACGTGAGTAACACTGGGTAACGCGCGAGTAACACGTGAGTAACACTGGGTAACACGCGAGTAACACTGGGTAACGCGTGAGTAACTGGGTAATGCGAATAACACTGGGTAACACGCGAGCAACACTGGGTAACGCCTGAGTAACTGGTAACGCGAGTAACACGCGAGTAACACTGGGTAACGCGTGAGTAACACTGGGTAACACATGAGTAACACTGGGTAATGCGTGAGTAACACTGGGTAACACGTGAGTAACACTGGGTAACACGTGAGTAACACTGGGTTTGAGTGTCATTGTGTGTCTGGAGCTGCTGTTGGCAACTAACAACCAACTCTTATTTGCAATTACTATTGTGTACTGTACATTCATTTTTTGTGCATCCTTGTCATTCGTTCATCATCTGCACTTTATTTTTCGTGAAGCATTATTCTGTTGCGCTTCTGCTATGATAAACAGGCGTCATCCTCTCTTGGATTGCGTGTGTAACGGAGGACAGCTAGTCAGAGTTGCGCTGACGACTGCTAGTGAATGTGGTGTATAGCATTATTGTTAGTGCACTCGACTCGCTTGCAGGGGGATCGGGGTTCGAGACCGACTCGGCTGTTAGGATTGGAGAGTGCATTTTGGAGGCGGAGCAATGAAGAAGGGGTGTGTTTGTTTGGGTTTATTTCAAATATCAACATTGGCCAACAGCATATTTCAAAAACTACTGATCCCACCTTTGAGGGCCATAATATTCTGTACATTTATTTATCAATTTTGAATACTTTTTAAGACTCTGAATGATCTGACCTGGGCTGCTTCATCCAGCCCTCCAGACGCACGTGACCCGACGCCTCTTTGACCTGCAGGGCGGGTGAGCTGGCTTTATCCCGACACAGAGCCTCGGAGAAGTGTGTGGCGAACTCCACCGGGAGCCCACAGGTCGCAGGCAGACACGGGGAACACTTCGGGTGGCAGAGAGTTCGACACTCTGATGGAGAGAAGGGAAAGAGAGACGAGGGATGGGAGCAGGTGAGCAAAGATCAACAAATCGTCTCCAAATACTGAATATTTAAGAATCATTAAAGGTATAAACTTGTCTTCTGAGGACAAATATTAGGAAGTGGAATGAAAAAGTACCAAGTCATCAGACATGCTTTAAAAAACTTGAACGTCTTTTAACTTGAGCACATTTTTAGGTCAGCGACGTCCATCAAACGCATGTTTACATAGAAAAAATTATGGGGGGAAAAAACCCAAAAGTGTGTTTTTATAAATAATAATAAAAAAAATGCTGTTCTTATGAACTTTCTATTCAAAGAATCCTTAAATATAATTTATCACAGTTTATCACAACTGTTTTTAACACTGATAAGTACCATCAGATTTTATGATAGTAAATTTAAGACCTTTTTAAGATCAAGTAAATTGAAGGGAACTCAATACATCAATATGTTCTCTAAACATTAATGTTTATGGAGAAACACTCCAGAGTTTGAAAATACATCTTCCAATAGATGTTATTTTGAAATTCATTTTAATAAAAAAAAAAAAGAAGAAGCTTGAATCATTTTTGCTCAAAACCATTACAATATGGAAATATCTTTTACTGTACCTTCTGATCAAACTGCAAAAAAGATTCTAAAGATTCCTAAATCAAAATACTTTCACTTCAGATGTAAAATGACATGAAATATGAAGTGTTGTTTTCCGTGAAATTAATCAAAATTAAGTTTGTGACTAAAGCAAAAACAAATATCTACTAATGGGCTCAGAAAGATCTGCTTAATTTAGAAGTTTTGACAGATATTTGTTCACTAATTTTATTACATTTTCCAAGACTTCATTTTACATTTGCATCTCAAGTAAATTTACCTTGATTTAAACTGATATTTGTATTGGAAAACAGTTCAAAAATACTGAGGAAGTATTTTTTGCAATGCATGCAACATTTAATGCCAAGACTTTCTGCTCTTATTTAAAGGGATACTTCAGCATTTAGCATTAAGCTTTGTATCAGTAGAAAACCTGTAGTATTCTCGAATTACCGTGCTTCCCTCCCTCATATCCCCCTGAGACGAGAGATTTATGTATTTTTTGTCTGGAAAAAATCCTCTGATGCAAAAATCGCCATTTTGCATCATCTGAGGATTTTTTGTCCAGAGGCGAGAGACTACAGCCAGTAGGAGGCGCTGTCCCGCATCTTCTCAACCCGCCCATAGGGGGATCTCACTCACAGAATGTACAAATAGTGTCAGCCGTCTTTCTTTGGAAGCTAAGCTAGCAGGCTCTTGTTCTGTGGAGAAAGCGGAGTAGTAGGGGTTACCATCCTCTTTTTCCCGGACATATCCAGCCGTCGAGATCGTCCAAAATGTCCGGGATTCGGCTTTTGCTTTCCACAGTCGCCATCCATTGTTTACATGCACACCTTTTGTTTCAATCTAACTGAGTTCATTCCGATTGGTGAATCTGAATGTAGTGTTTACATGAACGCTAAACAAGTGATCGGTTGATGTGCGTTTTAACATTGCTAAGAGAATTCCCGCTCTTCCGTGAGAGATAAGAGACCGGTGCGTCTCACAGGTGTCGTTCATCAGTGATCACGCCACCGGCCTCTCATCGTTCTCCCGCGGCCCTCCGCCTCGTCCAGCTCGCCACAGTAAACATGATGAATGGCGACTGTAGAACGCAAAAGCCGAATCACGGACATTTTGGGCGATCTCTAAATCCCGGGCAGACTCGTCACGGAGACTCACGATAAAACGGCGTCTTTTAAGTTTCGAGTCAACTAGTAGCCTAGCCTAGTTTTTTAACTAGGCGTGGCTTGGGAGTGGCCTCCTAGGGCAGCGAAGCAAGTGCATTCTGGGAGTTGTTGTCTTTCATCCACATGAGCCAAAAATAAATTTTCTGGCTTTTCTCAGTCTAGAAGGCTCCAAATTCAAAAATAATTTCACATTTCTTCTACTTAAATGACCTATTTTAAATACACATTCATCTTTCCAGAGGTGAAGTATAAAGAGGTGAAGTATCCCTTTAAGACCATTTTAAGGCCTTCATTTGTGGAAGTGCAAATTAAAACTTTTTAAGACCTTTTTAAGTTTGTTTTCTATGAGTGAGAGTGTGTGTGCATGTGTGTGTTTTCTATGTGTGTGTGTGTGTGTCTTTTTCATACCCAGGCACGTAGCAGCTTGTCGGCCGAAGTGAACCGTATCCAGACATACGGCACATTTCGCCGCTCTCATGTTGAGCCCCACCGTGAACCGATGAGGGATGTTGTGGTGCATCCGCTCCTTCACACGCCGACCGTACTCTACAGACACACACACACACACAGTTAGTGTGGGTTAATAATGTCCTCTTGAGCATCTCTTGAGTGTGAGTGATGTCAAAGTTCATCAGTCCAGCAGCAGAGCAACGGCCAGAACAAAACCATGAGCAAGTCCGTCTCTATCTGAGCAAAACATGCGAACAGAAGCATCATCGAGAGAGGAGGCGATCACATGCTTCAGCTCAGAGTAAAAGGAGGATGGGAAAGCAGAAATCTTGAGAGCAGAAGCAGAGTTTGTCGATATACACTGTGTATAATGCATCTCAAGTAAATGTATCTTGATTTGAGAACTTTTAGAGGTTTATACTGGAAAAAAATACAAAAATATTGAGAGATAAAGTGTCGGACGTAGGCGTGTGCGATATTGACAAAAAAAATATACCTCTTATATTTTCTGGATTTTTTTTACTTCATAAAGCCATTTTTTTTAAACCATATTAGTGTATGCTAGTGATGGGGACGAGACCGCCTATGCCGAGTCTGAGTCAAGACCGAGTCTTTGAAGGGTCGAGTCCGAGTCGAGACCGAGTCCGTTGGTTAACATGGGAGGATTTGAACTTGAAACACGGAGTGTACTGACGCCGTGGTTAAAACAACATTGCTTTTTATGTTTGTTCATGTTTATTTGAGGCTATAAATTAACTAGAAGGAAGAGATGATCGGTTCACGAGCAGCTTTAACTGATGCTCTACAGCGATCTGTCACTACACATTTAAGAGCCACAAAACGGTATTTATTGTTTAAATTTCTTTTAAAAAATGACCAAATTTGAAAGGCGAGACTTTGTTTAATATGTTTAATATCAAAAGTAACCGAAAAGTAACCTGGTCTGTCCTGTCTGTCAGCGTGTTGTCAGTCTCCTCTCTGCTCCGCGATGTATTTTTCACTGCGTGAGAACATGGTGTGGCGTGAGAACGGTGTAGCTGCTAGCTTGTCGGACATAGCGACAGTAACTAAGGGGGGTGGGTCTTTGCGAACAGTCAATTAAAATTTTCTAGTGGTAACGTTATGTATTCTAGTGGACTAGTGATGGGACGAGACCGCCTATGCCGAGTCCGAGTCAAGACCGAGTCTTTGAAGGGTCGAGACCGAGTCAAGACCGAGTCTTTGTAAGAACAAGTCCGAGTCGAGTCCGAGAAAGCAGAAATCGGTCTCGAGACCGGACTCGAGTACTACATCACTAGTGTATGCATCATCTTTTGTGTCAAATTCTTACATTTAATCAATAAATTCAATGATAATAAGACACAATAGGGCTGTAAATCAAATGAAATCAGTATCAACTAAATTCATGTTTGCGCTGCAGAGGAAACACAGAAGCCGCATCTGAAGATTCGATGATTTTACACACACTGTCTAATGCAGATCAGAGGAACATGAATGTGTTTAACCTGCAGTTACAACAAACAGTTTATTCAACTCTTCATGTTCTTCTGTGTGTCTCTGAGTGAGTTGAGTGTCTCTGAACAGCGCAGCGCTTCTGGGTTGTACGTCAGAACGGAGGATCACTATTGGCCAGCATCACACACACGACCAGCGTCGGCCAATAGCGAGCCTCCGTTCTGACGTACGACCCAGAAGCGCTGCGCTGTTACACTACTGAACTCACTCAGAGACACACAGAAGAACATGAAGAGTTGAATAAAGTCGTTATTGTTGTTTGTTTGCGCACAGAAAGTATTCTCGCCGCTTGATAACCTTAAGGTTGAGCCGCTGTAGTCACTGGACTATTTTAAACATTGTCTTTACTAACTTTCTGGACCGGCAAGTTTCAATAACAGAGAAGCCTATGGAGGAGTGAGACAGCTCTCAGATTTAATCAGAAATATCTTCATTTGTGTTCTGAAGATGAACGAGAGTCTGACGGGGTTGAACAACATGAGGGAGAGTAATTACTGACAGAACTTTCATTTCTGGGTGAACTAACCCTTTAACTCAACCGATTCGTTCATTCAGCAGCGAAACACTGCCGTGTGGCTCCGAGTGGAACTACTTTTGTTGGAGAAATAGAGCAAAAACAGGCAATACTGTGTCTAAAACATAATTAACTTCTTGTGTTATTGAACTGTTGTATACAATAAATATCACATTTGTAATCGTGCTGATATTTGGAGAAAAAAACGGCACTTCATGTGATATTGATTAACTATAATAAATAATATAAATATAAAAGACATACAGAGGAAATAAATGCATTTTAAAAGACTAATCCACTCTAAACGCACAAGCGCATCCTTGATGATGTCAGATCGCACATAATTAAACACAACAATCATGATAATATCATACAGTAGATACATATCACACAGCCCTAGTTGGACATTGTAAATAAAACTCACAGAATCTACAGCCTAGCTGAAAGCAAAACTCTAATTAGAATGAGATACTAATGACTAATTATTAAAAATATATATTTAGCTCAAGCTGCAATCAAAACTCATGATGCTACAGTGTTGTGTGGGGGTTGCTAAGGTGTTGCTAAGCAGTTCCTAGGGTTTTCCACTATCAGTGATCTGATTCCCATCAGCGCACAACCCTGAACTAAACACATCTGAGCTGATCTCAGAGCAACAGCAGATGATGATGATGATGAGGGACAGAAACGGAGATAGAGAGAGATAGACACTTACTTTCAAACGTCACCCTCCTCTTTTCTGAAAGAGCAGAAGAGAAACAGCTCTCAGAGAGAACGCAAGAGCGCAGGACAGAACAGAAACATGAGGAGAGAAAGAACCAGCGACAGAGAGAGAGAGAGAGAGAGAGAGAGAGAGAGAGAGAGAGAGAGAGAACCAGCGACAGAGAGAGAGAGAGAGAGAGAGAGAGAGAGAGAGAGAGAGAGAGAACCAGCGACAGAGAGAGAGAGAGAGAGAGAGAGAGAGAGAGAGAGAGAGAGAGAGAGAGAACCAGCGACAGAGAGAGAGAGAGAGAGAGAGAGAACCACTGATCTCCAGACGACATGAGCTTCATTCATCTGTGATACTGACACAGAATCTCACACACACATACACACACACACACACACACACATACACACACACACACACACACACACACACACACACACACACACACACACACACACACACACACACACACACAACCAGTTTAAAGTTTGGGATCGGTAAGATTTTTAATGTTTTTAAAAGAAGTCTCTTCTGCTCAGCAAGGCTGCATTTATTTAATTAAAAATACAAACAAAAACAGTAATATTGTGAAATATGATTCCAGTGTAAATCATCTGTTTTCTATGTGAATATACAGTAAAGTGTAATTTATTCCTGTGATCAAAGCTGAATGTTCCGCATCATTACTCCAGTCTTCAGTGTCACATGATCCTTCAGAAATCACTCTAATATGATGATTTGATGATCAAGAAACATTTATGATTATTGTTTTATTTCAGGATTCTTTGATGAATAGAACGTTCAAAAGAACAGCATTTATTTGAAATAGAATCTTTTGTAACATTATACATGTCTTTACTGTCACTTAATTAAATTTATCCTTGATGAAAAAAATTATTAATTGAATTTGTTTCCCTCAAAAAATAAAATAAAAATTATTTATTATATATTCACATAGAAAACAGATGATTTACACTGGAATAATATTTCACAATATTACTGTTTTTGTTTGTATTTTTAATCAAATAAATGCAGCCTTGCTGAGCAGAAGAGACTTACCGACCCCAAACTTTTTGGCTGGTAGTGAACACACACACTTTAGTTTGTATGACACACACAGGTGTATTAGCGCACTGACCCTCCGGCGTGGAGCTCTCCTTGCGACGGGCCGAGCTCGAGGGGTTCAAGAGGCTGCTGGGATTGGGCTGGCGCTCCGGAGACTTGACGATGGCCGACATGAGGATCTGCTGACGGGCCGAGGCCGGCGTGGATGGAGCCGCGTGCTCCTGCGCTTTAAAATGAGCCGCTGAGAGACAGAGAGAGAAGATCCTCAACATCATCACATTCACATCATCTGGAGGAAACAGCAGGAAATATGGAAGACGGATATAATAGAGAGCATTAGCGCCCGCACACTTCTTCAAGTATTTTTCCCATTCATCTTCCCCATAGGGATTATTAAAAAAGTCTTTGTTAAAGGTGCAGTGTGTGATATTTAGGAGGATCTGTAGACAGAAATGCAATATCATAAACATAACTATGTTCTCAGAGGTGTATAAAGAGCTTAATTAATGAAGCGTTATGTGTTTATTAGCTTAGAACGAGGCGTCTCTCTACACACACCGCGGGTCCACTTACATCCACATGTTTCTACGGTGGCCCTGAACAGACAAACGCGTTTCGTCATGTTCTTCTTCGTGCAGAGAAGCGAGCTAAAGTCAGCGAATAAAACACTGACACAGTGATGAACACGTAACAATAATATTCACAATAACATATCGTTTTATTGAATAATTAAGTAAACATAATTTCTTAATTTATCATTGTAAAGAAACCTCATTGTTTAACTGACTACTCTCACTATCACTCACTATCCAGTCTTCAACTGTCCAATTTTGGTGAGCTCGTGCAAATTGTAGCCTCTTTTTCCTATTTGTAGTGGAGATGAGTGGTACCCGGTGGGGTCTTCTGCTGTTGTAGCCCATCCGCCTCAAGGTTGTGCGTGTTGTGGCTTCACAAATGCTTTGCTGCATACCTCGGTTGTAACGAGTGGTTATTTCAGTCAAAGTTGCTCTTCTATCAGCTTGAATCAGTCGGCCCATTCTCCTCTGACCTCTAGCATCAACAAGGCATTTTCGCCCACAGGACTGCCGCATACTGGATGCTTTTCCCTTTTCACACCATTCTTTGTAAACCCTAGAAATGGTTGTGCGTGAAAATCCCAGTAACTGAGCAGATTGTGAAATACTCAGACCGGCCCGTCTGGCACCAACAACCATGCCACGCTCAAAATTGCTTAAATCACCTTTCTTTCCCATTCTGACATTCAGTTTGGAGTTCAGGAGATTGTCTTGACCAGGACCACACCCCTAAATGCACTGAAGCAACTGCCATGTGATTGGTTGGTTAGATAATTGCATTAATGAGAAATTGAACAGGTGTTCCTAATAATCCTTTAGGTGAGTGTATAATGCAGCTCTAGATACTCTAAGACGGAGTAACTGTTACTGATACTGAATGCCTCACCCTCTTCCCGTAAGGATCGCAGCTCGATCCTCATCTTCTGCAGCGCCTCCTCGAGCTCCGAGCATCGAGATCTCTCCTTCTCCAGCGCGGACTTCATGTCGCTGTACTGGAGAGGCAAGGCAGGCTGAGACGATAGCGCTGTGGCTCCGTTAGCCGTGACGCCGACCTCCTCACGCCGGCGCCCGAATATACCCTAACACACACACAGCACACGATACAGCTGACAATCATCTTCACATTATGACCCATAACCAATATTATTCATTACTATTGTTCGATTATCTATTATTAGACTCTGATTGGCTGACTAATGTTCAAACTTAAGTTCACAACACAACGAAATCAAGCCACAACACAAAGAAAACAAGCCACAACAGAATTAAATCGAGTGTGTTGTGGCTTGTTTTTGTCGTGTTGTTGTGGCTTGAAGTCATTGATTTTAGTGACTTGATTTTGTTGTAATGTTGCTTGATTTCGTTGTGTAGTGGCCTGATTTCGTTGTGTTGTGGCCTGATTTTGTTGTGGCTCGGATTTTGTTGTGTAGTGGCCTGATTTTGTTGTGGCTTGATTTAGTTGTGTTGTGGCCTGATTTTGTTGTGACTCTATTTCGTTGTGTTGTGGCTTGACTTTGTTGTGTTGTGGCCTGATTTTGTTGTGGCTTGATTTCGTTGTGTTGTGGCCTGATTTTGTTGTGACTCTATTTCGTTGTGTTGTGGCTTGACTTTGTTGTGTTGTGGCCTGATTTTGTTGTGGCTCGGATTTTGTTGTGTAGTGGCTTGACTTTGTTGTGTTGTGGCCTGATTTTGTTGTGGCTCGGATTTTGTTGTGTTGTGGCCTGATTTTGTTGTGACTCTATTTCGTTGTGTTGTGGCTTGACTTTGTTGTGTTGTGGCCTGATTTTGTTGTGGCTCGGATTTTGTTGTGTAGTGGCTTGACTTTGTTGTGTTGTGGCCTGATTTTGTTGTGCTGTGGCTTGACTTTGTTGTGTTGTGGCCTGATTTCGTTGCGTTGTGGCTTGATTTTGTTGTGTTGTGGCCTGATTTTGTTGTGCTGTGGCTTGACTTTGTTGTGTTGTGGCCTGATTTCGTTGCGTTGTGGCCTGATTTCGTTGCGTTGTGGCTTGATTTTGTTGTGTTGTGGCTTGATTTTGTTGTGTTGTGGCCTGATTTCGTTGTAATGTGGCTTGATTTCGTTGTGCCCTGATTTAGTTGTGTTGTGGCTTGATTTTGTTGTGTTGTGGCCTGATTTCGTTGTGTTGTGGCTTGATTTTGTTGTGTTGTGGCCTGATTTCATTGTGTTGTGGCTTGATTTCATTGTGTCGTGGCCTGATTTCGTTGTGTTGTGGCTTGATTTTGTTGTGTTGTGGCCTGATTTCATTGTGTTGTGGCTTGATTTCATTGTGTCGTGGCCTGATTTTGTTGTGTTGTGGCCTGATTTCGTTGCGTTGTGGCTTGATTTTGTTGTGTTGTGACTTGATTTCATTGTAATGTGGCTTGATTTCGCTGTGCCCTGATTTTGTTGTGTTGTGGCTTGATTTCGTTGTGTTGTGGCTTGATTTAGTTGTAATGTGGCTTGATTTGTTGTGTTGTGGCCTGATTTCGTTGTGGTTTGGCTTTGTTGTGTTGTGGCCTGATTTCGTTGTGTTGTGGCTGTATTTCGTTGTGTTGTGGTTTGGCTTCACTTTTCAGGACTTCATATTTTCAGGACATACCTTCTTCTTCTTGGTGGGCTGGTCCATCTTGGCCTGCAGGAAGTCGATGAGTTTGGTCTGCTGTGAGATGGTTCCCTCCATTTTCACTTTCTCGTGAGAGTAAACGGCCTGAGGAGAGACGAGAAGGAAGAACTGTTATGTTTAAGACATTCAACAATGTGTTCATGCACATGTGTACCTCTGTGCTGAATATTGTTTAAGATTACACATGGCTGTTTGCCGAAGGGGAAAGGGGACTCTTATTATGAAGTTCCCGGAAGTGCGGCTGTTGTTGGTTGAGCACGAGCGATGTAGAGTGAATATGGTGTGCATGAATAAACGGGTGATCGATTAATTTCTGAAGTGTCTTTAAGTGTAACAGAACAACATGAAGACAGAGATGAGTTGCCATTATTTTCCCATCAGGATTACTGGAAAAGGATTAATTTATATTACACTTTACATTAATTTTTTTCTACTGACAAACTGTAAATTTCAAACGAAAAATTCCTTTTTTATTACAGCTCATCCTTCATTATCGAATCAAATGTAATTTCCACACACTAAGTGTGTGTGTGAGTGAGAATGTGTGTGTGTGTGTGTGAGAGTGTGTATGTTTGTGTGTGTGTGTGTGTGTGTGTGTGTGTGTGTGGACACCTGGATGTTCTCCAGCTGGTACTCGAGGTCGGTTCTCTCAGTCTTGAGCATGAGTGTGTGTGTGTGTGTGTGTGTGTGTGTGTGTGTGTGTGTGTGTGTGTGTGTGTGGACACCTGGATGTTCTCCAGCTGGTACTCAAGGTCGGTTCTCTCAGTCTTGAGCATGAGTGTGTGTGTGTGTGTGTGTGTGTGTGTGTGTGTGTGTGTGTGTGTGTGTGGACACCTGGATGTTCTCCAGCTGGTACTCGAGGTCGGTTCTCTCAGTCTTGAGCATGAGTGTGTGTGTGTGTGTGTGTGTGTGTGTGTGTGGACACCTGGATGTTCTCCAGCTGGTACTCGAGGTCGGTTCTCTCAGTCTTGAGCATGAGTGTGTGTGTGTGTGTGTGTGTGTGTGTGTGTGTGTGTGTGTGTGTGGACACCTGGATGTTCTCCAGCTGGTACTCGAGGTCGGTTCTCTCAGTCTTGAGCATGAGTGAGTGTGTGTGTGTGAGAGTGTGTGTGTGTGAGAGTGTGTGTGTGTGGACACCTGGATGTTCTCCAGCTGGTACTCGAGGTCGGTTCTCTCAGTCTTGAGCATGAGTGTGTGTGTGTGTGTGGACACCTGGATGTTTTCCAGCTGGTACTCGAGGTCGGTTCTCTCAGTCTTGAGCATGAGTGAGTGTGTGTGTGTGTGTGTGGACACCTGGATGTTCTCCAGCTGGTACTCGAGGTCGGTTCTCTCAGTCTTGAGCATGAGTGTGTGTGTGTGTGTGTGGACACCTGGATGTTCTCCAGCTGGTACTCGAGGTCGGTTCTCTCAGTCTTGAGCATGGGTGTGTGTGTGTGTGTGTGTGTGGACACCTGGATGTTCTCCAGCTGGTACTCGAGGTCGGTTCTCTCAGTCTTGAGCATGTGTGTGTGTGTGTGTGTGTGTGTGTGTGTGTGTGTGTGTGTGTGTGTGTGTGTGTGTGTGTGTGGACACCTGGATGTTCTCCAGCTGGTACTCGAGGTCGGTTCTCTCAGTCTTGAGCATGAGTGAGTGTGTGTGTGTGAGAGTGTGTGTGTGGACACCTGGATGTTCTCCAGCTGGTACTCGAGGTCGGTTCTCTCAGTCTTGAGCATGAGTGAGTGAGTGTGTGTGAGTGTGTGTGTGTGGACACCTGGATGTTCTCCAGCTGGTACTCGAGGTCGGTTCTCTCAGTCTTGAGCATGGGTGTGTGTGTGTGTGTGTGTGTGTGTGTGTGGACACCTGGATGTTCTCCAGCTGGTACTCGAGGTCGGTTCTCTCAGTCTTGAGCGTGAGTGTGTGTGTGTGTGGACACCTGGATGTTCTCCAGCTGGTACTCGAGGTCGGTTCTCTCAGTCTTGAGCATGAGTGTGTGTGTGTGTGTGTGTGTGTGTGTGTGTGGACACCTGGATGTTCTCCAGCTGGTACTCGAGGTCGGTTCTCTCAGTCTTGAGCATGAGTGTGTGTGTGTGTGTGTGGACACCTGGATGTTCTCCAGCTGGTACTCGAGGTCGGTTCTCTCAGTCTTGAGCATGAGTGTGTGTGTGTGTGTGTGTGTGTGGACACCTGGATGTTCTCCAGCTGGTACTCGAGGTCGGTTCTCTCAGTCTTGAGCATGTGTGTGTGTGTGTGTGTGTGGACACCTGGATGTTCTCCAGCTGGTACTCGAGGTCGGTTCTCTCAGTCTTGAGCATGAGTGTGTGTGTGTATGTGTGTGTGTGTGTGTGTGGACACCTGGATGTTCTCCAGCTGGTACTCGAGGTCGGTTCTCTCAGTCTTGAGCATGTGTGTGTGTGTGTGTGTGTGTGTGTGTGTGTGTGTGTGTGTGTGTGTGTGGACACCTGGATGTTCTCCAGCTGGTACTCGAGGTCGGTTCTCTCAGTCTTGAGCATGTGTGTGTGTGTGTGTGTGTGTGTGTGTGTGTGTGGACACCTGGATGTTCTCCAGCTGGTACTCGAGGTCGGTTCTCTCAGTCTTGAGCATGAGTGTGTGTGTATGTGTGTGTGTGTGTGTGTGTGTGTGGACACCTGGATGTTCTCCAGCTGGTACTCGAGGTCGGTTCCCTCAGTCTTGAGCATGAGTGAGTGTGTGTGTGTGTGTGTGTGTGTGTGTGTGTGTGTGTGTGTGGACACCTGGATGTTCTCCAGCTGGTACTCGAGGTCGGTTCTCTCAGTCTTGAGCATGAGTGTGTGTGTATGTGTGTGTGTGTGTGTGTGTGTGTGGACACCTGGATGTTCTCCAGCTGGTACTCGAGGTCGGTTCCCTCAGTCTTGAGCATGAGTGAGTGTGTGTGTGTGTGTGTGTGTGTGTGTGTGTGAGTGTGTGTGTGGACACCTGGATGTTCTCCAGCTGGTACTCGAGGTCGGTTCTCTCAGTCTTGAGCATGAGTGTGTGTGTGTGTGTGTGTGTGTGGACACCTGGATGTTCTCCAGCTGGTACTCGAGGTCGGTTCTCTCAGTCTTGAGCATGTCTGTCTGGTCGAGCGCGTCCTGAAGCCCCTGCGTGAGTCTGAAGATATGAGTCTTCTGGAGGTCCATCTGCTGCTGCAGCTTCCCTTGCTGACACACACACATAGATTTTTTTTATTTAATTTAATATATATTTTATGTATTATATTATACAATATTATATTATCTCGTAGTGTCTGTAATTATAATTTGAGAACAATTAAAGTATATGTCCGTTCACCGTATAGATATACAATTTATCTTTTATTTAGCATATATTTTATAATTTGAGAACATATGTATTTTTGCATATATATATATATATATATATATAGACACACACATATACATACATACACACATATACATGTGTGTATACATATATTATATCATCTGTAATTATAATTTGAGAACAATTAAATTCTACGGCCGGTCTCCATTTACAGTAGTGTGTGTTTCACCTCTTCCATGAGTCTTTGTTTGAGTTCTCTCTCCGTCTCAAGTTTCTGCTGGAGGCTCCTCGCGTTCATCTCCAGCATGGCATGTTTCTTCTCCAGGTCATTGAGCTGACAACAACACAATAAACAACACAATAAACAACACTTAAAACCAGCACAACCTCTGCAGGCGTCAAGCAGAGGTGCTGATCTGAGGAGCAGAAGGGTTTTGTTATTCAGTGTTCAGCTAATGCGCAGCGACGTGTTCATGTGCACCTCAGTGTTGAATTAATCTCCATCAGCTGTAGCGCTTAATCGAGGCTTGTTAAACTCCATATTGGCATGAATATTAATATCACAGACGGAGGGCCGGAGCAAACCAGGATAAAATGTTGCGGGTGCACTGCAAAAAAATGATATTCCTACTTAGCATTGTTGTCTTGTTTCCAGTCCAAATATCTAAAAATTATTAAATCAAAATGCATTTACTAGATGAGTTAAATACCATGAGATACTAAGTCTTGTTTTCTGGGGAAAAAATTCAAATGGAGTGAGTTTTTGCCTAAAACAAGTAAAATGATCTGCCAACGGGGTAAGCAAAATAATATTGTTTCCGTTTGAATTAACATTATTTTTCTTTCCCCGTTGGCAGATCATTTTGCTTGTTTTAAGCAAAAACTCACTCCATTTGGATTTCTTTCCCCAGAAAACAAGACTTAATATCTAATGGTGTTTAACCACTAGTTTTTTTTGATATTTGGACTGGAAACTAGACAAAAATACTGAGTGAGAAAAGCATGTTTGGCAGAGTGTGTTTGTGTAACTCACAGTATCAGACAGACTCTCTGCTTTCAGTCTCTGTTCCTTCAGCGCCTGCTGCAAAGCCACGATCTCGGCCTTGTGTTCCCGAACGGCGAGTTCGACCGCCTGCCGAGACTCTGAGCTGCGCTGGTCCGCTCGCAACCTGGAGGAACACACACACACACACAGAAAACTGAGTATATACTGAGAAAACTGAGACTGTGTTGCGTTTGAGCATGATGACAAGATATATTGAATATATGCATATAAGAAGAATATACAGACACAAACAAGTGACACAATTTTGGTGTCAGTAATATATTTAAAGTCCCCCTGTACTCCCTAAAAACTCATCTTTGATCAGCAAAACGTTTTTTCCTTGAAAATAAAATCTTCATGCCTTAAAATATCTTGAATGTAACTCGACACACTCGCCTCATTTAGTATGCGCGGTTCTATGAATATGCAAATGAGCCCCGCCTCCACTCACTCCCTCAGCTCAGAGATCCACTGGTTGACGATCACACGTTGATCTGATTGGTTACAAGGTAGTTTGTGACGTCAGAAACACCAGCGATTTCAAAGCGTGTTTTTGAGACTGTCTTTGGTTCACTGCAGTTTTAAGGAGGAAATACTCAGCAATGCTGTCGACTTATGAACTTACACATGCTTTGTCTTAAAGCAGATTAAAAACACCACATATAAACAACATTAAAAGCTGGATTTACACCACAGGGGGACTTTAAATGATTTTTGAAAGAGTCTCTTCTGCTCGCCAAGGCTGCATTCATTGGATCAAAGATACAGTAAAAACAATAAAAATTGTGAAATATTATTATAATGTAAATCATCTGTTTTCTATGTGAATATATAGTAAAGTTTAATTTATTCCTGTGATCAAAGCTGAATTTTCAGCATCATTACTCCTCCTTCATAACACTCAAATATGATGATTTGTTGCTCATGAAACACTTATGATTATTATCAGTGTTGAAAACAGTTTTGTGGAAACTGATGCATTTTATTTTCAGGATTCTTTGATGAACAAAGTTCAAAAGAACAACATTTATTTGAAATAGAATCTTTTATAACATTATAAACTTCACTTTTGATCAGTTTAATGTACACGTGGTGTGCTTGCGTTACCGGTTCTGCTTCTCGTTGTCCAGAAGTCTCTGCATGTCTCGGGTTCTGCGCTCCGCCTGGTTCTTCTCGTCCTCCAGAGCCGATCTCCAGTTCTCCCACTGTCTCTCCTTCTCCAGGAGCTCGTCGTTCAGGCTCTCCAGCTCCACCACCTGCTCCTCCAGCATACTGCACGTGGTCTTCAGGGTCTCGATGTTCTGCCGACACACACACATTTATTCGTATTATTCCCATGCATATGACATTTTATTTACAGCAGACAATCATGTGACTGACCACATGAGCAGAGCGTTCCCGGGTTCGTGGGATTACAAAACTCACTCCTCCACCGTCAATAAATCGCCATCCGAATGCATGAGTTTTATCACTGAGGTGCCATGCAAATTTATTTTTACAGACGTCCACGAGAAACATTTACTGTTAGGCGGCGAGCTACATAGGCCTACCGTGCACCCCCCCCACCTCCCAACAAAACCATACTTTTTTGAAAGGTCTGGATGTGTAGAATATGAATCTGAATGTTAACATTGAAAATTTTGGGTTGCACTACCTGTTTTAGCCCTGTGAATAGGGAAACCCTAAAAAACGATTTTAAGCGATTTTAACACATCGAGATTGTCCTAGTCAATCAGAACAGCTTTTAGGTGACCCAATACACACTCAAACTTAACATATGATGACTTAGGTCAAATACCTACCATGCTGCTTATTGGTAGGTGTCTAAAATTAACATAGGTAAGGCTTTATGTCGATATAATGAGCCCATTTCAAGGCCACGACCTAGATTCGCCTATCATGCACCCCAACCCCCTCCCCTTAAAAAAAATCATGCTTTTCTGAAAGGTCTGTATGTGTAGAATATGAATCTGAATGTTAACATTGACATTGTTGGGATACACTAACTGTTTTAGCCCTGTGAATAGGGAAACCCTAATAAACGATTTTAACACGTCGAGATTGGCCTAGTCAATCAGAGCAGCTTTTAGGTGACCCAATACTCTTACTACACTAAATTGATAATTACTTTAAATAGTTGTTTTTAATTATTTTTAATTTAATATAGTTAAGGCCTTGTATGGATATAATCGATCAAGGACCATTTCCATAGCATCAGTTAATATGCTAACGTGCTAACATTCCAACATCCCAACATTCAAACTCCTCACCCTCCCCATCTTTATTTAATATAATTGACCCCTCTTACTACATTGATAGTTACTTTAAATAGTTGTTTTTAATTATTTTTAATTTAATATAGTTAAGGCCTTGTATGGATATAAAATAATATCCTTTATAAAATATATTATGGATATAATGCAAGATTAGCCAGAATGAAAGAAATACGTGACAAGAGATTAACTGAACCACTGGAATCTGCTCACAGAATGAATGTAACCTGTGAACTTATACCAGACACCATTACAGAAGGTGATGGATATCACAGAGAATGCTACCAAATATTTGATACAGAAAATAAATACAGTGGGGCAAAAAAGTAATTAGTCAGCCACCAATTGTGCAAGTTCTCCCACTTAAAAAGATGAGAGAGGCATGTAATTTTCATCATAGATACACTTCAACTATGAGAGACAAAATGAGAGAAAAAAAGTCCAGAAAATCACATTGTAGGATTTTTAAAGAATTTATTTGCAAATTATGGTGGAAAATAAGTATTTGGTCAATAACAAAAGTTAATCTCAATACTTTGTTATATACCCTTTGTTGGCAATGACAGAGGTCAAACGTTTTCTGTAAGTCTTCACAAGGTTTTCACACACTGTTGCTGGTATTTTGGCCCATTTCTCCATACAGATCTCCTCAGCAGTGATGTTTTGGGGCAGTCTCTGGGCAACACGGACTTTCAACTCCCTCCAAAGATTTTTTTATGGGGTTGAGATCTGGAGACTGGCTAGGCCACTCCAGGACCTTTAAATGCTTCTTACAAAACCACTCCTTTGTTGCCCGGGCGGTGTGTTTGGGATCATTGTCTTGCTGAAAGACCCAGCCACGTTTCATCTTCAATGCCCTTGATGATGGAAGGATGTTTTCACTCAAAATCTCACGATACATGGCCCCATTCATTCTTTCCTTTACATGGATCAGTCGTCCTGGTACCTTTGCAGAAAAACAGCCCCAAAGCATGATGTTTCCACCCCCATGCTTCACAGTAGGTATGGTGTTCTTTCTCCTCCAAACACGACTTGAGTTTTTACCAAAAAGTTCTATTTTGGTTTCATCTGACCATATGACATTCTCTCAATCCTCTTCTGGATCATCCAAATGCTCTCTAGCAAACTTCAGACTGGCCTGGACATGTACTGGCTTAAGCAGGGGGACACGTCTGGCACTGCAGGATTTGAGTCCCTGGCGGCGTAGTGTGTTACTGATGGTAGCCTTTGTTACTTTGGTCCCAGCTCTCTGCAGGTCATTCACTAGGTCCCCCCGTGTGGTTCTGGAATTTTTGCTCACCGTTCTTGTGATAATTTTGACCCCACGGGGTGAGATCTTGCGTGGAGCCCCAGATCGAGGGAGATTATCAGTGGTCTTGTATGTCTTCCATTTTCTAATATTTGCTCCCACAGTTGATTTCTTCACACCAAGCTGCTTACCTATTGCAGATTCCGTCTTCCCAGCCTGGTGCAGGTCTACAATTTTGTTTCTGGTGTCCTTTGACAGCTCTTTGGTCTTGGCCATAGTGGAGTTTGGAGTGTGACTGTTTGAGGTTGTGGACAGGTGTCTTTTATACTGATAACAAGTTCAAACAGGTGCCATTAATACAGGTAACGAGTGGAGGACAGAGGAGCCTCTTAAAGAAGAAGTTACAGGTCTGTGAGAACCAGAAATCTTGCTTGTTTGTAGGTGACCAAATACTTATTTTACAGAGGAATTTACCAATTAATTCATTAAAAATCCTACTATGTGATTTTCTGGATTTTTTTTCTCATTTTGTCTCTCATAGTTGAAGTGTACCTATGATGAAAATTACAGGCCTCTCTCATCTTTTTAAGTGGGAGAACTTGGACAATTGGTGGCTGACTAAATACTTTTTTGCCCCACTGTACCACAAATCCTGTAGAGTCCAATATACACAAAATTTAGAAAAATTGAGAAGTGCAAGCACAGAAAACAAGGCCAAACAAATCCAAATAGTAGAAGCTCACGGTGAGACATTTGGTGCTGTATCTCGAGTTATTGACAAGGAAATCATCGGCAGCAACAAAATGATGAAATTGACTGATCTGACCAAAATCTACATAGCTCATCTAGGATGCACAAACTTGCCTCAGCACCAAATGCCTCACCGTGAGCTTCTACTAGTTGGATTTGTTTGCTTGCACTTCTCCATTTTTCTAAATTTTGTGTATATTGGACTCTACAGGATTTGTGGTATTTAGCTTCTGTAGCAAATAGATCCTTTCCTCTAATTCTGCGAAGCAAATTTTCATCAAATTTTTGTTCTGCAACTTTGAGGACTGTTCTCCACCCATCACACTCAAACTCTCTTAACCCCTCATTCGTCCATATCCCTTTCTTTTGTACCTTCTTCCGTGTAATTGAGTTGCAGAATATACAGTCAGGTGTGAAGAGCACCTTGTCACCAGTTGAGGCCCTCTGACTTTGCCTTGAACTTGCTGCTAATAGTTCAGGCTTCTGGTCGAGTCTTTTGAGATTCATGGTGAATCTTTGGTAGCATTCTCTGTGATATCCATCACCTTCTGTAATAGTGTCTGGTATAAGTTCACAGGTTACAGTCATTCTGTGAGCAGATTCCAGTGGTTCAGCTAATCTCTTGTCACGTATTTCTTTCATTCTGGCTAATCTTGCATCAGAATCTACGTTTGCCCATAATTGCAAGAGTGGTCTATATACAAGACCAGGGACATGCACAATGCATCTGGACTTTGGTTTTGTCCCATGACATACCCTATGCCTTGAAGGACCTGCAGTCACTTGGCCCACTGACTCATGTCTTTACTCAGGCATAACTGAGCAGTTCAACTATGTTGAAGAAACCAACTACATAACCGACTAGATTATCTATGTGTGTGAGGTGTGTGTGTGTGTGTGTGTGTGTGTGTGTGTGTGTGTGTGTGTGTGTGTGTGTATAAGCTACTGGACGTCTAAAATTTCCCTTTGGGATGAATAAAGTATATATCTATCAATCTATCAAATGTAATCTAAAATAATTAAAAACAAATATTTAAAGTAAGCATCAATGTAGTGTAGTAAGAGGGGTCAATTATATTAAATTGTAAACTAAAATATTCAAACATCGAGCAATTCAGTGAAACAAATTTCTTGCTGTATAGGCAGAGGATGCAGACTTGGGGTATCTGTCTGTGTGAGTAAGAACAGTCTTTCAGGACAGTCTGCCTGACACAGAGGAAACTGTTAATGAAAATTAAAAAAATATCTTATTTTGTCATTGGATGAACAACCCAGACAGGTTTCTGATTTGTCAATGAAATTACTTCGATGGAAAGGGTAATGAGGGTTGGAATGTTAGCACGTTAGCATATTAACTGATGCTATGGAAATGGTCCTTGATTGATTATATCCATACAAGGCCTTAACCATATTAAATTAAAAATAATTAAAAACAACTATTTAAAGTAATTATCAATTTAGTGTAGTAAGAGTATTGGGTCACCTAAAAGCTGTTCTGATTGACTAGGCCAATCTCGACGTGTTAAAATCGTTTATTAGGGTTTCCCTATTCACAGGGCTAAAACAGTTAGTGTATCCCAACAATGTCAATGTTAACATTCAGATTCATATTCTACACATACAGACCTTTCAGAAAAGCATGATTTTTTTTCAGGGGAGGGGGTTGGGGTGCATGATAGGCGAATCTAGGTCGTGGCCTATACATGAAATGGGCTCATTATATCGACATAAAGCCTTACCTATGTTAATTTTAGACACCTACCAATAAGCAGCATGGTAGGTATTTGACCTAAGTCATCATATGTTAAGTTTGAGTGTGTATTGGGTCACCTAAAAGCTGTTCTGATTGACTAGGACAATCTCGATGTGTTAAAATTGCTTAAAATCGTTTTTTTAGGGTTTCCCTATTCACAGGGCTAAAACAGGTAGTGCAACCCAAAATTTTCAATGTTAACATTCAGATTCATATTCTACACATCCAGACCTTTTAAAAAAGTATGGTTTTGTTGGGAGGTGGGGGGGGTGCACGGTAGGCCTATGTAGCTCGCCGCCTATGTCTGAATCGGTCTTTTGTGGCTTTTTTAATACGCTTTAAGACAATCCATGTGTAAGTTCATAAGTCGACAGCATTGCTGAGTATTTCCTCCTTAAAACTGCAGTGAACCAAAGACAGTCTCAAAAACACGCTTTGAAATCGCTGGTGTTTCTGACGTCACAAACTACCTTGTAACCAATCAGATCAACGTGTGATCGTCAACCAGTGGATCTCTGAGCTGAGTGAGTGAGTGGAGGCGGGGCTCATTTGCATATTCATAGAACCGCGCATACTAAATGAGGCGAGGGTGTCGAGTTACATTCAAGATATTTTAAGGCAGGAAGACAAGGAAAAAACATTTAAATATGTAATTTTGGTGATCAAAGATGAGTTTTAAGAGATAAAATGATTGTCTACAGGGGGACTAGATAAGGGACGCTGTATTCTGCTCCCTGGCCAGTAGATGGCGATGAAACACTATAGACTGAACATGTAATACGCATGTGCATAGGGCTGGGCGATAAAATGATAACGATAATTATCGCGATATAATTTTTCTCGATAAAACGATATCAAGAGTTCGATAAATGTTCGATATTGTTTATGCGCCAAAAGCGGAACGAAACTCATTTGAACCGCGCGCCACATGGACCATTTATCCGCTCGGCTCAAAGTCCAAACGCCAGCGCGAGCGAGCTCATTAGAGCCGATGCGTTTACTCTGATCGCTCTCGTCACGAGATCCAGTGAGAAGCGCTTGAGTTCAGCGAAGAACACAAATGTCTCAGTGATTTAAACCAGTTTAAAGGCAGATGAAACAGCGCTGACTAACAGGAGAAACACTGTGCGCAACGATACAGTACAAATTCTCATCATTTACCATGGATTTACTGTAACGTTAGCCTAGTAATATTAACTGCACCATGAAATGTGGGAAATACATATTGAATTGCATTATATTATTAATGTAGACGATGTATTAAAGGACTGATGGAATATAATTACAGTATTTAGGCTACTGTTTTTCATACAAATACCACAGAAACCATAAAGTTACATTTTGCCATGATAGTGAGGTTGTCATGATCTAATGCATGATACTGGATGACCAATGGTTAAGTTTAATAAAACTCAAACAGTCAGAATATTACATTTTACCAAATAAAAATTAGCACATGCAGAAACTAAGAAATTAATTATCCAATAAAGATATTTATTTTGTTAAGGAAAAATGACAAATGTTTGAATGTTCTTCCTCAGATTTGTGAAATGTTCACCAGTTTGGCAAGTGTTTGTCCTGATATGTTCTGACAATAAAGAGTAGTTTAAAACCACAATTAACGCTCTGGTTTCTACAACTTTCACTTAGGAGTAAAAATCTGCCTTTAAACTTGAAAGAAATAAAGATTTGACTTTTATCGTGATAATTATCGATATCGACTGATATAAAAAAAATTATCGTGATTTTTTTTTTTGGCCATATCGCCCAGCCCTACATGTGCATGATGTCATCGTCTTCAGAGATTCTCGTTTTTGTTGTTTGAACATGGAGATCGTTTTCAAAAGCCCGTTTTCAAGCGCTCAAAACGCCGTTGGTGTGTAAATGAGTGGCCAAAACGCTTTAAGTTGAAAACGGTGTCGTGTAAACAGCCCCAAAGACACTTGACTCCACTTTCAAGGAACCGTGAGTGTAAACACACCCGGACTCGCTCCACATATGGAGATGGAGTGTGTGTGTGTGTGTGTGCAGATGAAGCACCTGCTTCTGGTTGTTGAGGTGCATCTCTCGGTCGGCCACTTCTCTGCGCAGACGGTCCACATCTTGACTGAGCTGCAGTCTCTCCTCGCTCTCCAGCGTCAGCTCGTCCAGCTGTTTGGACAGGTAGAAGTTCTGCCGGTTCAGCTCGGCGTTCTCCTGGGTCAGCTGGGTCAGCTGCTCCTCCAGGTCTGTGATCACCTGTGACAGTAGCAGGAGTATTTGAGCTTATTGCCATATCAGCATCGCCGGCTATTACATGGCAGATATTAAACATTTAACAACACAAGTATAACATAATTAAAACAAAATTACACAAACAAAAAAATTAAATAAATCTATACAAGATTCTTTAAAGGTGCAGTGTGTGATTTCTAGCAGCATCTATTGGTGAGGTTACCTTGTTTCTGTTTGAATTAAGATTATTTTTCTGACCCCATTGGGAGATAATTTTGCTTATTTTAAGCAACAACTCAATTAATTTGTATTTATTTCCCCAGCAAACAATACTTAATCTTATGTCAATTTACTCCTCTAGTAAATGCATCTTGATTTAAGAATTTTTGATATTTGGACTGGAAACAAAATAAAAATACTGAGTAAGAAAAGCATTTTTTGATTATGCTGATCATCCATCAAAACACATTAGAGTTGCTCTGCCATAATCACTGTTGGAGAGTTAGGAAGCCTTTAACTAGATTTAGAGGCTGGGGCGAGTGAATCTGCTGATCTGGGGTCTGTGATCAATGATAAATGAGGCATCAGTGCGTATCGATTCTCCTGTTGTGTCACGGCCAGGAGAAGAAGATACCGACTCTTAAGATCTCTTCTTTCTTCGGCTGTTTTAATCAATAGTTTCTCTCTGAGCTCTGTTCCCGATCCCTGAGGATCCTCAAGCCAAATGGAGAGGTTGAAATAATGCTAGCAAAGCACAACATGCCGATGCTACACTGTTTCCATACCGCAGAGAACAGGGGATTGTGGGAAATCTTACCGAACAGCTGTCCCTCAGCGCGTCGAACTTGTGTTGAATCTCATCTCTGTGGGCCTGGAGGAGGAGGACACACACATGATCAGATGCTGAGTGTGTGTGTGTCGTACAGAGATGCAGTATCTGCTCAAACGCTATTATAAATGTTAGTCCATGTTTCCCAAAACAATTTTTCATGACCATTTTACACCTTCTCTTTGACCTTTACAATTAAAAAGGCTGTTTTTGGTTCTTCGTTGCAATGGGCCAGTGAAATATATCTTAGTATAAATGTGTGTGTATATATATATAAAACTAACTTTATGTATACAAATATATACAAATATGTATATACAAAAACTGTATGTATATATATATATATATATATATATATATATATATATATATATATATATACACACACACACATACACACACAAATAACTGTATGGTTTGTTAGGATAGGACAATATTTGGTCGAGATACAACTATTGTAAATCTGGAATCTGAGGGAGCAAAAAAATCGAAACATTGAGAAAATCTCCTTTAAAGTTGTTCATTTATGTTGGCGATTGTGCTGCATTCACTCACACAAATACATGTTTGATATATTTACGGTAGGAAATGTACTAAATATCTTCATGGAACATGATCTTTACTGAATATCCTCATGATTTTTGGCATAAAAGATAAATGGATAATTTTGACCCATACAGTGTATTGTTGGATATTGCCACAGATAAACCCGTGCGACTCGAGACTGGTGACGTGATCCAGGGTCACAAATTAGCCTAAAAGGTGTTGGAAAGCGTCAGTGAACGTGTGTGTGATGTGTGTGTCCTCACCCTGAGCGCAGTGATCTCCTCCTCGGCCTCGGCTGTGGTCTCCTCCAGCTCGGTCTTGGCCTGCTGTAACTGGCTCTCCAGCGCTTGTCTCGCGGCCTGAAGACTGCAGATCTGAGACTCTCTCTCCTGCAGAGACAGCGTGAGCTCCGTCACCTGACGCTTGATCTCCAGCTTCTGCTCCTCGTGCTCCAGACCCATCTGAAACACACACACACACACACATGGTTTTAATACTGTACAAACTGTATATTATGTCCCCCTACATTAACCCGACCCCTAAACCTACCCATCACACACACACACACACACACACACACACACACACACACACACACACACACACACACACACAAACCCGACCCCTGAACCTACCCATCACACACACACACACAAACCCGACCCCTAAACCTACCCATCACACACACACACACACACACACACACACACACAAACCCGACCCCTGAACCTACCCATCACACACACACACACAAACCCGACCCCTGAACCTACCCATCACACACACACACACACACACACACACCCGACCCCTGAACCTACCCATCTCACACACACACACACACACACAAACCCGACCCCTGAACCTACCCATCACACACACACACACACAAACCCGACCCCTAAACCTACCCATCACACACACACACACACACACACACACACACACACACACACACACAAACCCGACCCCTGAACCTACCCATCACACACACACACACAAACCCGACCCCTGAACCTACCCATCACACACACACACACACACACACACACACACACACACACCCGACCCCTGAACCTACCCATCTCACACACACACACACACACACACACAAACCCGACCCCTGAACCTACCCATCACACACACACACACACAAACCCGACCCCTAAACCTACCCATCACACACACACACACACACACACACACACACACACACACACACACACACACACACACACACACAAACCCGACCCCTGAACCTACCCATCACACACACACACACAAACCCGACCCCTGAACCTACCCATCACACACACACACACACACACACACACACACACACACACACACACCCGACCCCTGAACCTACCCATCTCACACACACACACACACACACACACAAACCCGACCCCTGAACCTACCCATCACACACACACACACACAAACCCGACCCCTAAACCTACCCATCACACACACACACACACACACACACACACACACACACACACACACACACACACACACACACACACACACACACACACACACAAACCCGACCCCTGAACCTACCCATCACACACACACACACACAAACCCGACCCCTGAACCTACCCATCATACACACACACACACACACACACAACTAACCCGACCCCTAAAACTACCCATCTCTCAAACACACACACACTAACCCCACCCTTAAAACCTACCCATCACACACACACTTGATCATAGCGCTTTCAGACCAAGTAGTTACAGGAACTTAGTTATAGGAACTGTCCACTTCTAAACACTTCTATGAACTACTCTCCCCCAAACTCGGGTTTCGCTGTTTGCGTTGGCACTGGCCCAGTGGCCACAGGAGCTGGTAGGAGGGGTAAGGGAGTGACGCAAGCACGGCGACTTTTATTTTGACGGCGCGACGGACCTTTATTTTGGCGGCGCTGAGAACGCCAGAGCAAACACTGCCCGCATTCTCTGTGTTCATTAGTTAGCGATCTGTCTAACAGTACTGTTTAACATCTTATTAGATAGAACTGTTATAGAAAGTAGACAGTATATGAAAAAGGTTATTAGCCTATGCCGTGTGGTTGATGTCCAGTGTTGCTAGCTGGGCAGATAAACATAATCATGTTTGGCTTGGTCCCCTCAAAGTTGCGTTGGGTTTTCTCTTCAGCATAAAGGTTTAGAGACCCATCTATCACTGTTTTCCATGTTTGTATAGTTAGTTTCTGGAGTAAATATAGGCTATAATCTGTGTGTTTACATTACAGCTGTTTTAAACATGGCGGGTGCTGGTGTTCCGCGTGCGTTCGGTCATCAGCGTACACTAATGTCACGGGTAGTTCCTATAGTGCTGGTTTAGACCGACTCTGAAGTAGGAGCTAAATTAGTTCCTACAAATGGAGTTCCTCGAACTAAAGTCGTTCCTAGTTCCTGCGGTGCGAACACGCCGACATCCGGGTACTTTAGCCAATAGTTCTAGGAACTGTGAAAAGGTTCCTCCGGTCGGAAAGCGGCTCGTGTGTGTATAAATCACATCATTGCTACTGTCTCTCCTATCATGACCCGCGTCAGTTCTTCAGTGTAATTCCTCAACTGCACCAAAACTACACTGGAAGACCTGCTTTTAACAGGTTTGCAAGTCTTCTGTCCTCTAACACTTATGTAACCAGTAATATATTTCTGATTACTCCCATATTCTACACTAATAATGCCCTGAAATTTCATCAACCAAACATATTCAGCTAACGTTAGTAATCGGTTTCGGCTGAAAGGCCTGAAGTCATTGACCGAAACGGTGAAGTTTAATTGACACTTCTCCAATGTTGTTCTTCTACTGTCAGTGTCTATTTCATAAGCTACAACAGTTAAGCAAACAGGCTAGCATTATCGATTTCTCATTTTAATCGATCTTCATTTTGATGAACCGAGAACTTTTGGTCAATTATTATAGTCAATTATTTAATTAATTAGATTTAGCTGTAAAGTAGCTCTACAGATGACAACAGTGTCATTATTCAGCTCAATTCAGTTCAAGTTTAGTCCTCTTATCTGATAGTGCCAGTGGAGTCAAATCGATAATACTGAATATTAATGTATTAATGTAATGTAAGACTTTTACAAAGTCTTGATGCTGTCTCAGGCTCTCCTAGAACAGGTTTTCCTGCTGTAATGTTGATTATTCTCCTCATATTCTCCATTGTTGCGGCTCCTCTCTTCCCAGTCTGTCAGTAACGCTCTGTTTACTTCCTGTCTCTATGAAGCCCCTCCTCCTGAAAAGCACACTGTGCTCTGATTGGTCGGCTGGATCAGTGTGTTGTGATTGGTCGAGCGCTTTGAGTGTGTTTGGGAAATGTCCCGCCCCTTTTCATAACCGCCAGTTTAACACACTACTAACTAACTCAACCAGGCCCCGCCCCTTTATTCTGCGCATGAATTATTATAATGAGGAATATTGTGACGTGTTCGTTCCCGGGAGAAACTCAAGACTACAATGAGTTCAGAAACACTGACACTGATATAGAGAAGAACTGGAGCTTCTTCATGATCAAACAGCAACATTACAGACTAAAGAAAGATGAACATGGAGAAAAGCATGATAGGTCCTCTTTAAGTGTCTTTTAAAGGGGTCATCGGATGCAAAATTCACTTTTATATGGTGTTTGCATATAAATGTGTCTTTGCAGTGTGTGGACACCCACCATACATTGAAAAAAAATCTTAAAAAAATAAATAAAATTGTTTTAATTCTCAAAAAGCTGTTTGGATTTTCTGAGCAATATGATGCCAATATGACTGTCCCGTATTAGCATATTTCCCGTATTAGCATATTTCCCATGGGTGTGCAGTTGCTCATCATTTAAAGAGACATGCACTGAAACGGGTCGCTGTGAACAGAGCTGTTTTACACAACCTTTGAGGAATTTTAACCAAAGTATGTTACAAACTTCACATGAACACCCTAAAGAATCATTCCAACTCGTGGAAAATGGGCATCCGACGACCCCTTTAACTATTCCCACTATTGTTCAGAGTGTGGGATACAGTGTTCTGCCCCGTGGAAGCGAGCGGATCCGCTCACCTCTCTCAGTCTGGTCTCCAGCTCCAGAATACGGCTCTTCCGGCTCTGCTCCTGTTGGCTCATCTTCTCCAGATGTTCCTCTAGTTTGGCGTTCTGGGCTTCTAGTTTTCCCGCCTGAGACTCCAGGTAAAACTTCTGCTGCCGCAGCTCTGAGATCATCTCCTCCTGAGCTTTCCTGGGAAAACACCAGCACACACACACTGTGGTTCACAGGCGGATCTCGGCACATGACCTTTAAGATGTTTAAGTGTTAAAGGCCTTGATTTACAGTAGGAGGAGTGAATTAGATTTCTCCTTCAATAAACTCATTTCAGAAACATCACTGCTGCTTCTCCTGGGAGGCATTTCTCGAAAAAACCAAATTGTTTTTGTTTGGCTAAACTGCAAAACGTCAAATATTGCAATTCCTCCGTCAGCCATTAAATCTAAAACACTCGATTTAAAAGTCAAATCAAAGTTTGTAATGATGTGATTCAACTTGTAGCTGTATGATTTGATTTTTTTAAAGTCCCCCTGTGGTTAAAATCCAGCTTTTAATGTAGTTTATGTGTCTATGTGGTGTTTTTAATCTGCTTTAAGACAAAGCATGTGTAAGTTCATAAGTCGACAGCATTGCTGAGTATTTCCTCCTTAAAACTGCAGTGAACCAAAGACAGTCTCAAAAACACGCTTTGAAATCGCTGGTGTTTCTGACGGCACAAACTACCTTGTAACCAATCAGATCAACGTGTGATCGCCAACCAGTGGATCTCTGAGCTGAGGGAGTGAGTGGAGGCGGGGCTCATTTGCATTTTCATAGACCACGCATACTAAATGAGGCGAGTGTGTCGAGTTACAGTCAAGATATTTTAAGGCATGAAGACATTTTAAAGGAAAAACTTTGAATATGTAATTTTGGTGATCAAAGATGAGTTTTAAATGATAAAATTATTGACCACAGGGGGACTTTAAATAATGCTATGAGATGTTTTAAAAATGATATTTTCCATATTGAAGTGTTTTTGCAAAGCGAGCGACCTACTCATGTCTATTATCATAGAAATTACATATCGCAGACTGTCAGAGAGTTGATTAAACGATGATTATACAATTTTTAAATTAATCTAAACTCATTCAAATAATCATTCACATGCTTTTCTACAACTAGATTAACCAGAGTTACTTCTAGAAAAAGTTCACTCTGCTGCTTAATTAAAAAATAATAATAACACACAATATATGACCCTGGATCATTGAACCAGTCTCGAGTCGCACGGGTTTATTTGTGGCAATATCCAACAATACACTGTACGGGTCAAAATTATCCATTTTTCTTTTATGCCAAAAATCATGAGGATATTCAGTAAAGATCATGTTCTATGAAGATATTTAGTAAATTTCCTACCGTAAATATATCAAACATGTATTTGTGTGAGTGAATGCAGCACAATCCCCAACATAAATGAACAACTTTAAAGGAGATTTTCTCAATGTTTCGTTTTTCTGCACCCTCAGATTCCAGATTTACAATAGTTGTATCTCGACCAAATATTGTCCTATCCTAACAAACCACACATCAATGGAAAGCTTTGTCTAATGCAAATGTACAAATCTCAATTTCAAAAAGCTGGTTTTGTGGTCAAGGGTCACATATATTGACCCGCGTTCTGTTTTCTATCCTGTGACGTGCACATTTGTAATTACATAAGATGAACACAAATCCACCAGGGTTCGACAGAAATAAGTGAATGTGGAACCAAACCAGTTCCACATTCACCACCGGTTTCTGGTGTGTGACATCATGTTTGCGCTCTTACATGTTTTTCTGTGTGTAAATGCTGCTGTTGGCCGCCAGTTTATTGGCCTCGGAGAGCTCGGCGATCCGCTGCTCCAGACTCTTCATCTTGTTGTCCATGGCGTTGATGGTCTGTGGAGAGAAACATGCTCTGAATCCAGCAACAGATGCTCGCTGTTTGAGAAACCAGTTTAGAAACATCATCTGTTGCTGCTAGTGTTGTAAATTACACACTGGACATAAGATGAGTTCATTAAAATTCAAAAAAAATAAATAATTCAAATTTGCATGGCTGCTAATGATAAACTCTTCATAAGGAAAACTTTATTTGTTAGATGGTGTTCTAGATGCAGTGTCACACGGTGAGCATGTGAGTCTGAGATCAGCCATACGATAGGAGACGCTAATCTAGTTAGCTAAAGTCTAACGGGCTAACTGGATGAAGGACTGAAGGGCTTGAAAATGAGAAGAGCGAATCTCATCCCAAATATCAAATGATACAATTATATATTATATTATCATAAATCAAGAAATTATATGACATCATTCTAATATAATTTACACATAATTTAATGTTTAAAATCAATAGTGATGCACGACATATCGGTATCGATAAATAATGTATTATTTCCTTCAGATGCGCACTGCTCAACATGATGGTTTTGAATTGCTTTAAATATGATTGGAATCAAGTCTGTCATATCAGCTACATAAAATTATATTGAGAACATTATTATAATTGTGTGCGTGAGACGTGGATTTTACTGGAGAGACTTTTGTTTTTATAATCAGGATCTCAAAACTTATGAATAAATTTGGATTTAGATTTATTGTCCAATATATCGGTTATCGGCTTCCAAATATAAAAAATTATCGGTTATCGGTATCGGCCAAAATGTTCATATCGGTGCATCCCTAAAATTAAACATGTCAACTCATCAGTTAACACATCCATTTATTACCCATAAAGCAGTTATTTGAGATTATAATTTCAATCACATTTTGCTGCTTGAAATTTAAGTGCTTGAACTGCCATCAAATGCACAATATTGTGTCTCTTTTTCAGGTGAAAGAATAAAGAATATTAAAAAAACATTGTTAAAAAATACACAAAAATACGAATGCTTGTGGGTTTAATCAGACTGCATTATATTATATTATGAATAATTATATAAATATTAATATTGCAGCATTACGGTAAAACATAATTTGTATTATTATTTTATATATGATTTCAAGCAATCATGTCTTGGCTTACACTGTGAGTAACATGAACAAAACAGAATTAAACTGTAAACCGCAATAATTCATAAGACAACTGATCATCAGCACGAAACTCCTGATGTGACAGGCTTCAGTCTTCCAGTAGTTCAGATGATCAGATGATCAAGTGTGTCTAGAGCGAACACGACTGAACCTCAGATGAAGACGAGACACTCACGGCTTTCTGCTCGCTGATGAGTTTGCATTTCTCACGCGCCTCTTCCTCGTGCTGAGCTCGCTTCTGCTCCAGACCGTCTTTATCAGCCAGATCTGCCTTCATCTGAGCCTCCAGAACCTGCACACACACACACACACCGTCACCAACATCGCTCAACAGACCGGCTCACTCAGATACGGATGCGAGTTCTGATGAACTCTGAATGGATTTGAAACTGATGTGAAAATCTTCCCTGAATGATGTTTTCTGATGTTCAGATCAGTGTCGTTCACATTATCATCGAATAGAAACTTCTCTAAAGTGTTTGCTGTGGCGTTTACAGACACTGACTGATTCTTTGTTATCAAATATGACACTGTACACAAAGCACTGAATTTATGCTTTTCAAGCAAAAATACTTTTTGTTTATAGATTTTATTAATTTTTATAGAGTGAGAATAAAAGTCTGGCATTTAAAGTCTTAAAAAAAGGAAAAGGTCATTGAAGGAACACAACAAACGTTTTGATTAAAGATTATATAATCTATAAACTACCGTTTAAAAGTTTGGGGTTGGTAAGATTATTTAATGTTTTTGAAGGTCTCTTCTGCTCACCAAACTGCATTTATTTGATCAAAAACACAGTAAAAATTGTGAAATATTATTATAATGTAAATCATCTGTTTTCTATGTGAATATATAGTAAAGTGTAATTTATTCCTGTGAATGTTCAGCATCATTACTCCAGTCTTCAGTGTCACATGATCCTTCAGAAATCACTCTAATATGAGGATCTGATGCTCAAGAAACATTTATGATTATTATCAGTGTTGAAAACAGATATTTACATTTTTATTTCAGGATTCTTTGATGAATAGAAAGTTCAGAAGAACAGCATTTATTTTAATTAGAAATCCAAAAAAAAAAAAAAATGTCATGTGACATATCCGTCCGCGCACACGAAAAGCCTGACAAACAGCGTTTTAGTACTAAACTAAGTTATCTTTCACATCTTATTGCACTTAAACTGTCAAATACACACCATGTTTACATAAACACAGTCAGTTATGTATTCAGTGAACATAAACAGTTTGGAGAAAACCAGATGCGGTTCTGAATATTAGATCCAGTATATTAGATCCTGCTTCCGTCTGGGTCATTTATGCGGATCAAACAACAACAGACTGAATAACTTCAAGAATTAATTATTATTAAGTCTATGTAGTGTTTTATTTATTTAACACTTTTATATTTTGTTAACACTTTCCCCGCCAGTGTTTTGAACAAAAGTAGCCAGCACCAGCTCTTTTGATCATTTGCACAAGTGTCATGGTTCCCAGAATATTTGGTTGTATGAATATCTGAACATGCAATAAACCAAAAGAAATAACAAACCCTCTCCTATTAAACAAAAAAACAACCCCATTTATTCTAGCTTCATGCATTATGTTTTCATCAACACTTGAATGTGGGTAAGTTTCATAAAAAACATTAACATTTTGAGCCAAAAACTTAAGAAAATCGTGTTTTAGTCAAAGACTACACCCGGATCAGATTCAGAACGATGATCGAAACACAGATCGAGTCCATCAACATTTCATTCGCTAGCATTACGCAGCTTTGATGTATGCCGTTTAATGTTGATGGCGGGGAAAGAGCTAGCTTGTAAGGCTAGGGAAATGAAGTGCTCAGGCACTTGCAAATAAGTCAAACCGGAATAAAAAAATGGGGATAAACTCATGAATCGTGATTTTTCTGAAAGAAATCCTGATGTGATGTTTTGCCGAATCGCCCACCGCTAGTCACTGACAGCAGAACAAAGTAGCGATGCATCTGTCATGTTCCTCTTCCATTAACAGACTGACTGGCACACAGTCATCAGCTTCTGACTGTCATTAGCTGCATTTCTAGAGCGTTTTATACAATACATGTTGTTTTTTCAAAGCAGCTTCACAATAATAAACGGGAAAATAATGAAGCATCAATTATGATGCTGTAAAGCAGCTCTAAGAAGACGTGTGTCATTACTCCAGGGTTCGGACAGATTCTGGAAAATCAAATTCCAGGACTATTTAGGACTTTTAAAGCACTACAAACAGAGATTGCATTTATCAAACAATATCTTTATTATCTTTCAAATCCTAAAAAAATGTTTAAATAGATGAACTAATAAATTACTAATAATTGCATATGCAAATGCCATTGAAAGGATTCCCAGCTACTAATTTTATTGATGAAATGTAATCTGTCTGAATGCGTGCTAATGTGTTTCTTGCCTGATACTGAATATTGTCAAATCCTTTTGTGTTGTTGTCCTCCCGCCTCGGGACTACAGGTGAAAATTAGCATTTATGCTATAACCTGGCTCATTTACAGTCTGTACAGAAGTGCAAGATTGTTCATTAATGTGCAGTCTCAAATAAATAAATAAATAAATAAATAAATAAATAAATAAATAAAGCAAGTACTTCTTCATAAATATGTCTGTTTTCAAGGGTTTTCCAGGACTTACATCTCAGAAAGTCAGATTCAAGCACTTTAAGCACCTGTACGAGCCCTGATGAAATAACGAGCTCAATCCAGCTATGAGCCACTCTAGAGAAGACAATAGTGTGGTTATTCCTCTCAGTTCAAACTTTACCTTGATTTTGTCCTCGTAGAGCCGCTCTTTCTGCACCAGATGAGCTTCCATCCTCTGAGCCGTCGCCTGCGTGTCCCGCAAGTTTTCCTCCAGCTCCTAAACACACACACACACACACAGCGTCAGGTAACACACACACACCCAGCGCTGTTTTAAAACCCCATCAGCAGCAGAAGTGCAGAAATGGACTTGCTTTGAGAAGCTGTGTGCTGGTGGACGGGACGGCCTGAAGGTGTGTGTGTTCCTCATCGAGAGGTGAAGAGGTGTGTGTGTGTGGCAGCAGATGGGACATCTCGTTAGTGTGAGTGTGTGTTCTGTTGTTATATGCTAATCTGCAGGAAACTCAGATGCACAAGGATGACGGTGCAAAGACAAACGTGAATAGAGACCTGTGTGTGTGTGTGTGTGTGAGGTCAGCTGGTTAAGGAGGCGTGTGAGTGGTTTAATCTTTGCTAGTCTGATCCGTCTCTCTCACCAGTATCTTCTCAGCCATCTGTTGGATCTGTTGGGATTTGGTCTGGATGTCGTCCTTCAGTTTATTCTCTCGCCGCTCCACCATCTCCAGACGCTTCACTTGGTTTTCCAAAGTCTTTCTGCCCTCCTGACAGGAACAAAGTGATGATTTAACACTTATTACAGGTTCAGGAATACAACTGTCTAATTCATATTACACACCAAAATCACAAGAAAGAAATGACATTTCTCATAAAGAAAATTAAACCTGTTTTTGGCACCATTAAGATTTATTTTGCATTGAATTTGCATGACAATTAAGCATATTTATCCCCCATAATTACTGTAATTCAAATATGTATTAGAGCAAAACACATCATGATAGTATTATCTGTAGTATACACTACTGCTCAAACGTATTTCTAATGAAAGAATTTATTTTTACTAATGGATGCATTCAGTTGATCAAGGAAAAGTTCTATTTCAAGTAAATGCTTTTTTAAAATTTCTATTCAATCAATCAATTCTGAAAAAAAATAATATTTTCAACACTGATAATAATCATAAATGTTTCTTGATCATCAAATCCTCATATTAGAGTGATTTCTGAAGGATCATGTGACACTGAAGACTGGAGTAATGATGCTGAACATTCAGCTTTGATCACAGGAATAAATTACACTTTACTATATATTCACATAGAAAACAGATGATTTACATTATAATAATAATATTTCACATTTTCACTGTATTTTAGATCAAATAAATGCAGCCTTGCTGAGCAGAAGAGACTCAAAAACAAACAATAATAAATAAAAAGTGTGCAGTATTTTATAATATAATGCAATAAATACTGTATTAAAGTAATGAGCTCTAATAATAATCATTTGTATCACTTTGCAATAAGGTTCATTAGTTAACATTAATGTATTAACTAACAAACTAATCATGAACAATACATTTGTTACTGTATTTGTTAATCTTTGTTAATGTTAGTTAATAAAAACACAGCTGTTCATAGTTAGTTCATGTTAGTTCACAGTGCATTAACTAATGTTAACAAGATTTTAATAAAGCATTAGTAAATGTTGAAATCAACATTAACAAAGATTAATAAATGCTGTATACGTGCATTATTAGTGCATGTTAACTAATGAACCTTATTATAATGTGTTACTTAATCATTACTGAGAATATGACAATTACTTAAAACTGACAAGTAAAACATCCAGATTTATTACATCAATGAAAATGTGTGGTAAATGAGGCTAATTGTCATGCAATAAGGCCCCGTTAGCTAACATTGGTTAATGCATTAACTAGCGATGAGCAACGCATCTGATCAGACATTAGTCTATTATGATAACGCTGTCAGTCGATTCACAGATGCTTTAACTCTCTCTTCTCTCAGTCCCACAATGCACCAGCAGCCTTGTCAAGGCGTAATATTCATGATGTGTCTGTCTAGCATGTGTGAGTGAGCGCTGTACCTCGGTCTCCCGCAGGCGTCTGCGCAGGGTGTCGCTGGGGTCAGATTTACTGCGCAGACGCTCCAGCTCTCGCTCCAGACGCTCTTTGGCCTGACGGATGTTTTGCAGAAGCTCTGTGGCTTCAGTGCTCGCCTTCACCGCCTGCGGGGTCAGAGGTCACACATGTAGCGCTATGAACTGCATTATACACGTGTAGTTCTAGGCCAAGAGGTCAATCTATGATATTATTAATATTAATATACAGTATAATGTAACAGACAGGCATTTTCTGACACTAGAACATTCATATTACACATCAAAATCAAACTAAATTATATTACGCATTAATAAATTAAACTTTTTTTTTTTTGATTGGTGACATTATTTTCATGAAATTAAGCACATTTAACCTCAAATCACTGTAATTCTAATATGCATTGAAGTACAATAGATCATGGTAGTATTTGCTGTATATTTTTTAAAGAAATTAATACTTGTATTCATCAAGGACACATTAAACTGATCAAAAGTGACAGTAAAGACATTTATAATGTTACAAAAGATTCTATTTCAGATAAATGCTGTTCTTTTGAACTTTCTATTCATCAAAGAATCCTGAAAAATAAAACGTTTGACAGTGTCCACATAAATATCTGTTTTCAACACTGATAATAATCATAAATGTTTCTTGATCATCAGATCATCATATTAGAGTGATTTCTGAAGGATCATGTGACACTGAAGACTGGAGTAGTGATGCTGAACATTCACAGGAATAAATTACACTTTACTATATATTCACATAGAAAACAGTTATTTTAAATTGTAATATTATTTCAAATTTTTTATTGTATTTACTGTACTTTCAGCCGGATGTATGAGAAGACACACGGTACCTTTGAGAGCTTGTCCTGCAGCTCCTGGATCTTCAGCTGCTGTTCGCCGTTGGTCTGAAACACAGAATCCTCATGAAGTCACTCTTATTACACACACTGTGACAATCACAGCAGACGAGTGTGTAATCACAGGAAATTAAACGTCAGCGCATGTTAAGTCATTGACGGAGACATACAACTGATTCAAAGAGACGTTTAGCAGCAGGACGGCGAGGAAACTATAGAGATGATCACCGTGAAGTGCATCTAAAACTACAATAAACTGTGATTTATCGCTCACTATATCATGTATTAATGTCATTATTTATTATTGGCATCAGGCTGAGATTGAACACAAGTACTATTAGGGCTTTTGTGTTTCACTGCAAACCGTGAAACTCTTTTCATTTGACAGGATTCAAAGTAGCCTACTGAACAATAGCCCATCATAACGCACAGACAAAACAAAAACAAAAATACATAAATATATATTAAATAAATAAAATAGGAGACTTTCTCTGTGTATGGCCCAAGATGGAAAATAAAATAAAACATTACATTGAACAAGAAATAAAATATATAAAATAAAAAGAGCTTTCTCTGTAAATGGCCCAAGAAGGAAAATATTTTTTTTTAATTAAATTAAACAAGAAATAGAATAATTTAAAATAGAATAATAAAATAAAATAAAACATTACATTGAACAAGAAATAAAATATATAAAATAAAAAGAGCTTTCCCTGTATATGGCCCAAGATGGAAAATAATATAACAAAATAAACATCCAATTAAACAATAATTAAATGAATTTATTATAATATAATAAAATAAAACAAGAAATAAAATATATAAAATAAAATGAGCTTTCTCTGTATATGGCCCAATAATGGAAAATAAAAAATAAATTAAACAAGAAGTAAAAGAAGAAATATAATAATTTAAAATAATAAAATAAAACATTATATTGAACAAGAAATAAAATATATAAAACAAAATGAGCTTTCTCTGTATATGGCCCAAGATGGAAAATAAAATATAACAAAACATAAAATAAAATATTATTATTATTATTTTTTAATAATAATAATAATAAACCCTAAAAGGTTATTAGGACAAGTGCCATGTTATTGGTAAACTACCCTGCATCTATATAGAGCTCTGGTAATGAATGTCTGTCTATATGCCGAGTATCAGTAGTGCTTGACTGTCTGGCATTAATAGATGAGCTTATCATCACATTTAGAAAAACATTTATTCACGCAGAAGAGTGTCCTCTCAAAATGAAGCTACTTGACCGGAGAGAGATTTCAGTATGAAGAGCGAAGTGAGCATCATTGAGGATGATTGACACACACACACACACACACACACACACACACACACACACACACACACACACACACACACACACACACACACACACACACACACACACACACACACACACAATAACTGTCCATGAGTTAAAGATTGTATTATTTTCTGTGGTTCTGGAGGTCTAGAAATCACAAATTTAAACCTGATATAAATGAGCTGGTTTATTAATAATAATAATAATAATAATAATAATAATAACTTAGCACCAGTGTGACGTTATTGTGACGGCTCTGTGGACTGGCATCATGAGATCAGTTAAAGCCCACAGGGACGTCCAGTCGCTTAGAGTCGTTTGAGTCAGATCTGATGACGGATGAATTATTGAGACTGCTTTAATTATTCACTCAGAGGGACACCAGCAGATTTCTAATGACTTTCAGTCGTCGTGTGTCTGATGGTGATTTGTACCTTGTCGAGTTTAGAGAGCAGCTCCTCCACCTCCGCTTTCCCCTGTTCCTTCGCCTGGACACACAAACACTCACAATCACACGACTGGATCATAAATATCAGCAGTACATCCAATCACATTATCGGTCATTAACGTGCACATGTACAGGGATGCACTGATGTAACAGACAATAATCAGAATATTATTTTCAGTATCAGTCGATTGTTTAATAACAGCCGATGATCAGGGCCGATTATATCCTGACAATCGAGAGGGAGCAGAAAAACATCTTTATACTCATAAAAACTCACAGTGTGTGTAAAGAACATCTCTCGAGAGTTGAGTTATGGGCTGTTTAAAAAATAGAGACTTTTTGAGCCTCTGAATCAGCCGTAGTTCGTGTGTGTGCGCGAGTGTGCGATTGCGAGTGATTGTAAGCGTGTGTGCGAATTTGTGTGTGCGAATTTGTGTGTGCGAGTGTGTGTGTGCGAATGTGAGTGATTGTAAGTGTGTGCACGAGTGTGAGTTTGTGTGTGCGAGTGTGTGTGATTGTAAACGTGTGTGCGTGAGTGTGAGTTTGTGTGTGCGAGTGTGTGTGCGTGTGCGATTGTGAGTGCATATGAGTGTGAGTTTGTGTGTGCGTGTGCGAGTGATTGTAAGCGTGTGCGAATTTGTGTGTGCGAGTGTGTGTGTGCGAATGTGAGTGATTGTAAGTGTGTGCACGAGTGTGAGTTTGTGTGTGCGAGTGTGTGTGATTGTAAACGTGTGTGCGTGAGTGTGAGTTTGTGTGTGCGAGTGTGTGTGCGTGTGTGATTGTGAGTGCATATGAGTGTGAGTTTGTGTGTGCGTGTGCGAGTGATTGTAAGCATGTGTGTGTGAGAGTCAGTTTGTGTGTGCGTGTGCGAGTGATTGTAAGCATGTGTGTGTGAGAGTCAGTTTGTGTGTGTGTGCGAGTGTGTGACTTCTAGTTTGTGAGCGTGCGCAAGCGTGTGTGTGAATGTGCGCGCATGCGTGTGTCTGTGAGTGTGCGTGTGTGAACCAATAATGGTTCTTCCAATATCTGCTTGTTTGTTTGTGTGTGTGTGTGTGTGTGTGTGTGAGAGTGTCTGTGAATGTGTGAATACCGTGTGAGTGTGCGCCTTCTTGTTTGTGAGCGTGCGCATGTGTGTGTACGTGTGTGAGTGTCTGTGAGTGTGTGTGTGTGTGTGGACCAATAATGGTTCTTCCAATATCTAGACAGCTATACAGTGACCAAGTACTTCAGTGTGCGCACACACACACACACACACACACACACACACACACACACACACACACACACACACACACACACACACACACACAAGCATCACACGTCTTGACTCTCCCACTCGTTCTTTACTCCGTCTGTTGTTCTCATGCCAGATTACTCAAATAACTCATGTAAGTCTGGGAAGGATTTAGTGATCAAAATATGTGACAAATGAAAGTTCTTATATTTGAGCTTCTTCTTTCTCCAGATTTAATCCCAGCATGCCTTTAAGCTCCACTCCATTACAAATATCTCTGTTTTGTAAAGGAATTCATACATGTGCACAATTTATAATTTCCTACAAAACTTCTCTCTTAAAATTTCAAAAGATACAGGTGAAAATTATTTTATAATCATGAGCAACATAAATTCAGTCTATGTAAAGAAAGATAGATGATAGAAAGATGACAGACAGATAGATAGATAGATGATAGATAGATAGATGATAGATAGATAGATAGATAGATAGATAGATAGATAGATAGATAGATAAATAAACTAAATATTAGACATTAGATAATCTGACAAAATTCTTTTAATTTTTATATATCTTGTACAGAGATGAAATTGCATCTCTTTATCTCTATAGTAAATATTTTGTTATATTATTTAAATATAATAATTACTGGTTAAGTATAATAAATCATTAAGTGACATTGTTCTGTTTTATTGAGTCTTTCGGTGGTTGAACTGATCGAACGATTACTAGAGACATGCTTGACTTCAGGAAGTGTTACTGTATCTTCCATCACTCCTTCTGATGTTCACGGATGTGTATTTGCTGCTGTAACTAGTACAGTAGTAAAGAGAGTGATCTGTCACGTCACATTCAATTTATTGTTTGAATTTCGTGATAAAACGCACTCACACACATTCTTGTACATCTCTTTATGAGGACATTCATTGACACAATGCAATCTCTAGCCGCTTACCCTAACCTTACCCATCACAACTGAGTGCCTAACCCGACCCCTGACCCTAAACCGACCCTTGACCTCATTATAACCTGATCCCTAAAACCAAGTCTTGACCCTCAAACACATAAAAGGCTCTCAGAAACTGAGGACCGGCCAACATGTCCTCACTTTACTCTCTTAGTCCTCACTCCAGTGGTCTAAAACTCAAACTGGTCCTCACAAAGATAGTTGTACAAGTACACACACACACACACACACATACACACACACACACACACACACACACACCTTCTGTATCCTCTGCTGGTATTCGGCTGCTTTCCTCTTGAGCTCTTCGCTGGTCTGTCGTGACTCTCTCAGCTCGGTCTCGTACAGGTCGCTTCGTCGGCGGGCAGCAGAAAGATCCTCCTCCAGCTGTCTGACGGTCACCTGCATCTCCTCCAGCTGAGCGTGATACTCCTGCACACACACACACACACACGTCAATACACCCCAAGAAACATCAGCTCAAATATGAAGTTCATGCATGTTCGGCACGTTTACGTACTCACACATGCACACAAACACTCACGCACCACAAGTTTACACACACACACACGCTTACCACACACTCACGCTCACAAACTCACATGCATTCACACACACACACACACACACACACACACACACACACACACACACACACACACACACACACACACTAAGAAACATCAGCTCAAATATGAAGTTCATGCATGTTCAGCACTTTTACGCACTCACAAACACACTCACGCACACACAAGCTTACACACACACATGCTTACCACACACTCAAGCTCACAAACTCTCACAAACTCTCACACACACACACACACACACACACACACACACACACACACACACACACACACACACACTCATCGAGAAACATCAGCTCAAATATATGAAGTTGTGCACTGCAAAAAAAATGCTTTTCTCACTCAGTATTTTTGTCTTGTTTCCAGTCAAAATATCTACAAATTCTTAAATCAAGATGCATTTACTAGAGGAGTGAAATGACATAAGATATGTCTTGTTTTCTGGAGAAATAAATCTAAATTAAAACAAGCTAAATGATCTGCCAATGGGGTAAGAAAATTAATCTTGTTTCTGTTTGAATTAACATTATTTCTCTGACCCCATTGGCGGATAATTTTACTTTTTTTAAGCAACAACTCACTCCATTTTTATAGATTTCCTCAGAAAACAAGACATAATATCTAATGTCATTTTACTGATCTAGTAAATGCATCTTGATTTAAGAATTTTTTGATATTTGGACTGGAAACAAGACAAAAATACTAAGCAAGAAAAGCATTTTTTTTGCAGTGCATCCATAAAACGCATGTTCAGCATAACAGAACTGATAATAACCCTGGCTATAAAGAGCAACACTAAACGTGTGTTCCCGCTCCTCCAGCGCTCGTGTTCCTGTGAGACGCCCCGCCGACAGCAGCCGGACGGGTTAATGAGGGGCTGAACGAGGAAGATGCATTAAGGAATCAAACGCGCGGCTTCAGAGAGAGACTGAGATATAATGTGAATGATTACTGGCTGAGACTCTCTCTGAAGTCGGCGGGTCTTACGGGGTTAATTGTGCCGCGTTTAGAGGCCGGAGAGAAAACACACACATACAGACAGACCGAACACAGTCATATCAGTCTGAACCCAGAGTTTCTTCCTTTCACTCACTCTTAAAGAACACATTTAAGAGACAAACGACGATTTAGATGCCAAATTACAGGATTGCATGATATATTCATTTAAAGATAATCATTTAAAGATTCTTAATGGAAAATATGACTATTAAACGACAGACGTCAGTGAATTATGCGCCCTGAAATATCACACATCTACAGCACTAGACTGGATAATGCATTAAACAATGAGACTGCAAGTGCACTATATACTGTATATATTTATTTATATAAATATATATTTAGTCCATGCATTTAAAAATTCCCATCCATTTGGATTTTTAACAAAAACAAAATAATAAACTAAATGTAATGATTACTTGATTGAAAAAACTCATGACAGTTTAACTATTTGCATTTATTTGATTTTACTTAATCAGATTTTTAAAAATGCATTTATTAAAACTGTATTTAACATTTTGTTAATTGTGAAAAACTATGAATGTGGTTAAAACAAGTGGTTGAATATGGTTGGAACAAGCAATATTCAATTAGATAAAATGTATGAGATTGAAGCTAATTGGATTTATTAATGATAAATATATAAACCCAGTTATTAAAAAACACATTCCGTTTATTAGTACTATTAGAGAAATCAGTAAAACTTTATACCAAGATCTCATTTGTTAACAGTAGTTAATGCATTAAATAACAAACTAACAATATATATATATCAATTAA